>PISX010003916.1:0-99223 GCA_004024625.1 Mellivora capensis
TTTATTTTATTTGTTTTTAAAGATTTTATTTATTTATTTGACAGAGAGATCACAAGTAGGCAGAGAGGCAGGCAGCGAGGGATGGGGAAGCAGGCTCCCTGCTAAGCAGAGACCCCGATGGGGGTCTCGATCCCAGGACCCTGAAATTTATGACCTGAGCCGAAGGCAGAGGCTTAACCCACTGAACCACCCAGGGCACCCCATAGTCACTATTTCCAATATGTTGGGATAGTACAATACTAATGTGGATAGTTGGGGATGAGGAAAGCAGTGGTAGGTTGTGGCATCCCACAATCCATTCATTTCTGTGAGTCAATAGTAGATAATTAAAATGAAAAAATTTGGACCATTTTTCCATAGGAGAGATGGATATAGGTAAGATTTTTTATTGTTGCTGTGTTTGGATTTCTTTTTTTAATTGACTCAGGTCTTAATTAGAAATTTTAGTTTTTATGCTTTTTATTATGAAAAATGGCAAAACTAAAGAAAGGGATGTAATGAACACCCTGTATCCACACTTAGTTAGCTTCTATGGTTTTCATCTCATGGGCAGTCCTATTTCATACATACCCACAACTACTCCCTTGTTCACTATCAGCTAGGTTTTTTTGAAGCAAATCCCAAATACATCCTTTACTCGTAACATTTCAGTAGTATAATACTTTATAGGGAGGGGAGGATGTGTTCTAAATTTCTAACAACTGTTTAAAACAGATGATGTATTAAATATTAAATTCTTCTAACTTGGGAATCATTATTTTGTACGTCAGGATCACATACTCAATGAGTAGGTCTTATTTTTATTGGACCTGAAATTGGTTGAATTGTATAAGGAATTTTGTGAAATTAATTTCAGTATCTTATGCTTACACTTTTAACGCAGATTCAGAAAACAATAAAGAAGACAGCGCGTCGGGAGCAGCTTATGAGAGAAGAAGCAGAACAAAAACGTTTAAAAACTGTACTTGAGCTCCAGTATGTTTTGGACAAATTGGGAGATGATGAGGTGAGAACTGACCTGAAGCAAGGATTGAATGGAGTGCCAATATTGTCTGAAGAGGAGTTGTCATTGTTGGATGAATTCTACAAATTAGCAGACCCTGAACGGGACATGAGCTTAAGGTATAGTTATTTGATAGTAGAAACTTCTAAATGTTGACTTGACAACTAAAACATAATTAATTTTTAAATTACTATTATTATTATAAGGTTGAATGAGCAGTATGAACATGCTTCCATTCACCTATGGGACTTGCTGGAAGGAAAGGAAAAATCTGTATGTGGAACAACCTGTGAGTATTATCATAATTTTTTATTTTATAACTAAGAATCTTTAAGAATTAGTTTTCTGTTTAAAAGTAATGTTAATTGAAGAAATTTCAGAACTGTGTAAATAACATTCATCTACTGTTTACTTTTGGTTTATTGGTTTATTTCCTTTTTTTTTTTTTCCTTTTTGCTGTGTATGTGTGTGTGTAAGTCACAAACACCAATCATAAATTGGTAGAGATGGGAATCCTGACTTACATGGTTTTGTGTATAACTTATTCTGCTTGAAGTTGGACAGATTAACACCAAATAAACTTTTCAGAGTTGTTGGTATTAGATAGGGACTGGTTTTTTCCCTTATTGGTGAAATTTTATGAAGAATACTATACCTCATACATTTTACTCATGATCCTTGCTTCCGTTTTTGTTTAGTTATTTTTGTTTAGTTATTTTTAGTTATTGTTTAGTTATTGTTTTAGTTATTTAGCAACAATATTGTTGCTGCTAATTTGAGGATGTTAATTTTTTTTGTATTTTTTAAAAAATCTTAATCTCAAATGAACGGTGCAACGGTGCATATTGATTTTAAAGAAAATAAAGGGACATTTAAGTTTCACACCGGGGTGCCTGGGTGGCTCAGTGGGTTAAGCCTCTGCCTTTGGCTCAGGTCATGATCTCAGGGTCCTGGGATGGAGCCTCACATCTCTGCTCAGCAGGGAGCCTGCTTCCCTCCATCTGCCCAGCCTGCCTCTCTGCCTACTTGTGATCTCTGTCAAATAAATAAATAAAATCTTTAGGAAAAAAAAAAAGTTTCACTACCTCAGTAAATTAGGAATTTTAGGTTTATTTCCTTAGTAAATAAGGGAATAGGTTTTATCTTTGCTATTTATTAAGTTGATTTAGGGACATAGATTTTGAGCATATTAAGATCAGTGTATCTGTGTTTATACCTTATTTTTAGCTGTTTGGTAGAAAATTGGATAAAAAGCTTTAATTGGCAAAACTGTATGGTGTCATTGGAGTGTATTTGCTTTAAGGAAATAGGTAAATCAAATATGGGAACCAACCTTTTTGTATCTTTTCATGTAAGAAATAATTTTCTTGGTTTGTTAACTTGCATTATTTACTGTATTTCTTCGTAAAAAAATCATATTTGCTTCTTAATTTTAGATCTGCATCAAATATATACTGAATTTATCATTTGAAGTTCGAATAGAAATCTACATGTGTGTATAAACTTGTTAGCTTAAAAAGTAGTTTTAGGTCAAGCCTGATCAAATTTTCGTGAATGTTACTGAGGAGTAATGAGGGTTAAATGTCTAAGCTTATAGCTTATTTTGGTGTTATTTTCTACTTAGTCTTCTTCATCTTAAGAATGTAACCTCTTTGGGATGCCTGGGTGGCTCAGTTGGTTAAGCAGCTGCATTCGGCTCAGGTCATGATCCCAGTGTCCTGGGATCGAGTCCCACATCGGGCTCCTTGCTCGGCAGGGAGCCTGCTTCTCCCTCTGCCTCTGCCTGTCACGCTGTCTGCCTGTGCGCTCTCTCTCTGACAAATAAATTAAAAAAAAAAAAAAGAATGTAACATCTTTATTGCTAATGAAAAGTTACTAATGAACTCAAATTGATGTTTTTATGTGCATTTAGTTTTCACAAGTTTTTTAAAACAAGTAATTCTTAGTTATGAGGCTCTGATGCAGAGGAAGGGAGATGTGAAATGTTCATCCAAAAACTTGTTAGTTTTATTGTTAACAGGATTAACTATATTGTGATAATGTCCTTGAAGTTTTATTTATTTGTAAAGTGACCTATTAGGGAATAGATACATTCTACATACATAGGTACATTCTACATGTACTATATAAGGCCAGGAAGTTGAGATTAATTCTTTTTTTTTTTTTTAAGATTTTATTTATTTGACAGAGATCACAAGTAGGCAGAGAAGCAGCAGAGGAGGAAGCAGGCTCCCTGCTGAGTAGAGAGCTGGATTCGGGGGCTCGATCCCAGGACCCTGGGATCATGACCTGAGCCGAAGGCAGAGGCTTTAACCCACTGAGCCACCCAGGCACCCCGAGATTAATTCTTGACACATACCTTCACCTGCTGCCCTGCCCCCTTATATCCAGATGTACCAAATTCTGACAGCTTTCCTTTTTAAATATGTTTTGAATCTACTTCTTTTTCTCTTCCACTTTTCTGCCTGTCTCTTGTCTAATGCAATCTCTTAACTAAATCCACCCTCCCCATCCTTCTATAAATTCTTTTAATGGCTTTCTTATATTATATTTTACATACAGTTGTCTTTAACTTAAAGACCTTGCATGTTCTGGCCTTTACCGGACTTGTCTTTTCTTTGTTTTTTCTTGCTCCCTATGGCTCAAGCCACAGCACATGCTTTCATTTTCTCGTATTTGGCACCCTTTCTCTTCATACAGGACTTTGTAAATGCTTTTGTCTCTGCCTTGAAGCACTTCTCCTTTTTCTACTACTCATCTTCCAGATCTGTGCTCTTGAAGCATTTAACGAGGAAAGCCTCTGAAGTTTCTTCCTGACTAGGTCCAATCCATTGTACCTTTGTGTAGTACTTTTCACAGATGTGATTTTACTGTTTTTGTATCTGATAATTCTTCTCTATTGGACTATAAACTTAGGGCGGATATTGTATCTTTTACAAATCTTTTTGTAGACCCATTGCCTACCGCATTGCCCAACATGTAGGTAGGCGTTAAATACATACTAAATGAATAGATAATAACAGTCAGCTTTTTGTTTTGAACTAACTTCCTTTAAGTGTATAAAGCTTAATACTAATAGGTTCTTCTTGTTCTCTATCATTCCATTTCTGTTTTTGGTGGATTTTAATGTTTTTTATATGTATGTTTCAGTAAGGGTTGACAAGTTTTTTTTCTTAGAGCAGTATTTTGTAGCGTGTTGAATCTTATTCAAGTCAGGCATTCCGAGATGGTCTAACGTTATAATTCATATTCAATTTTTAGATAAAGCTCTAAAGGAAATTGTTGAGCGTGTTTTTCAGTCAAACTACTTTGACAGCACCCACAACCACCAGAATGGGCTATGTGAGGAAGAAGAGGCAGCTTCAGCACCTACAGCTGAAGACCAGGTAGCTGAAGCTGGTAAGTACTTGGGTGGATATGAGCTTTAGTTTATAGTCCTGGTTTTACTTCTTTTGCCATAAGTTCAGGCCGTACATTTACTTAGTTACATAAGCACATTGAGGTTTTTAATGAAACTTTAAGCATGACAAAATATTAAATGTGTATTAAGAGTTATTCCAGAGGTATTAAGTATCAGTCATTTAGGGGTACCTGGGTGGCTCAGGCCATTGAGTGTCCCACTCTTGACTGCAGCTCAGGTCATGATCTCATGGTTGTGAGATAGAGCCTGCGTCTGGCTCCATGCTGGGTCGGGAATCTGTTTAAGATTGTCTCTCTCTCCCTCTGCCCAAATACCAGTCATTTACTTACTGGTTCAAATGTTCAGTTGGATCACTGTTACAAACTGATACTTTTTTGTTGCAGTATTGCTGGGCTGTTGTAATATAGATGAGGAGAAATGTAGGGCTTTTTAAAGTACATTTTGGCTGACATGCCCAGATTTATCGTTGGTTTACCATGCTAGTATATGAAGTGAGTAGTATGAGGGCACGTGCGTGCATGTGCATGTTTTAAATGTTGGGGTGATTATAACTCCATAATCTTCAAGTGTAAATATCTCAATGGAAAGGGTTTTTTTCCAGTTAACTTTAACACTTGGCGTAAACTAATAAGTAGGTAGGTAAGCACTCATTAGGAGTCCTTTTACGATAACTTAAGTCTGAGTATCATTGGAAGCATTGTCAGAGCATAAATTTTGTAGTGGTTAAAAAGCATGGATTCTTGAATCAGATTGCCTGGATTGAAATCTTGGCTTTGACACTCATTAGCTGTGTAACTTTGGGCAAATAACTGAATTTCTCTGTACCTCAGGTTCTCTGTTTAGAAAGAAGTATGTATTAGGTATCTGACACATAGTGCTTCATACAGTGTTAGCTATTAGGTTGAAGCTACAAAAGAAGATTGCACGTTGGTGGAATTTATGGTTGCAGATCAACATAGGGAAGTCTTTCTCCACCTTTAACTGCTTTCACCAAGTGATTAAAGTACAGAGGAAGATTTCAGTCTGTATGCTGCTTTATAATACTGCTTCTTAGGCTGGAGAGAGAAGTTTTAACTTAGCTTTTTATTGGCATTATACCCAATCCAGGATCACTACTCTTGAGCCTGATTCATTCTGGAGTAAATGTAAAGAAAACTCTTTCTAAATACATTATTGTAAGAATGATTAAAATACAGAAACACTGCTAACTATAACTTTGTTAGTAAGTTCTGGTTATTTGATGGTAAACTGCTAACTTATTTGGAGTTTAAAAGAATTGTTAATTTTTTAAAAGAATTTTCTTCGGGTGCCTGGGTGACTCAGTGGGTTAAAGCCTCTGCCTTTAGCTCAGGTCATGATCCCAGGGTCCTGGGATCGAGCCCCCACATCGGGATCTCTGCTCAGCAGAGAGCCTGCTTCCTCTTTCTCTGCCTGCCTCTCTGCCTACTTGTGATCTCTGTCAAATAAATAAGTAAAATCTTTAAATAAAATTTTTTTTTTCTTACTCTTCATTTATATCTTTTAACGTCTTAGAACCTGAGCCAGCAGAAGAATACACTGAACAAAGTGAAGTTGAATCAACAGAGGTATGGTTTTTATTTAATGCTGGCTTTCTTTTTCTGCCTTTCAAGCAGAACTCTGAAACATTTACTTTGCTTTGCAGTATGTAAATAGACAATTTATGGCAGAAACACAGTTCAGCAGTGGTGAAAAGGAGCAGGTAGATGAGTGGACAGTCGAAACAGTTGAGGTAAGAGTTCTCTTGGGTGCAAGGTTGTTGTCTTTTTTTATTAGTAATTTTTATCTCCTAAGAACAAATTAAGATTGTATGTTTTTAGTACATATATCATAACGAACTTATTAAACTTAAAAGATCATTATGTTTAAAAGATTATTTATACTTGCGATGTTTAGTAGAATCTCTAGTTGATTCAACTATAGAACATATATATAAAGTTAGATGTGTGTAACTTAGGGTTATTAAAGTACATGATTTGTATGTTCTTGATACCAGGTTGCTCTATAAAAATCTGGGCGTCCACATGGATAGCCTTTAGAAAAGGCCCACCTTCCAAGGGACTATGTTGGAGTGTCATCTTAGATTCCTTCTCCCCAATGTTCTGGATTTCTCTAGTGTTTCTTAATTCTGTTCCTCAATTGACATTACCTTCAGGTCCTCATGTCTAGTTCAGGTGCCCCTTTCATATTTCTCTTTCCTGGTTATCTTACTCATTTTTATAGGTTATCTTACTCATTTTTATAGGCCAATTATTAGAAAAGTTTTAATTAAGTTACTTGTACTTGAAACTCTTGATGGTACTGTGTTACTTATAAGATAAAATCAGAATGCCTTACTAAGCTGGTGTTTGCCATCCTTTCCATCCTCATTTTGGTTGCTTCTTTTATATATCTGAACTACAGAAAAAATAGCTTTCAGCTGTGAATAATATGCTTTTCTCTTTAATATTATTCCATCAAGATCATTCTTCAAAGGTGTAATTGTGTTAGTACCTTTAGCTCTTTATAGATGTGCCAAAATGCACTGTTGATAGATTGAGTAAAGAACTTGCCCTGTACTCTAGAAAGTTACTTAGTTTGGATAAAAACAGTGTCCCCTGAAGCCCTAGCAAGACAGTATATGTATTTGCTGAATTATGCAAGGCAGTTCAGAAGTATTAGAGGAGGGTTAGAAGAAAAATAGATCTAAGAGATCTCTCTGTAGAATGGTGATTTATGTAAGAGGCATGCAAACCTCCTGGGCCTTGACTAAGTAGATTTGGTATATGTTTTTCGGGGCGTGAGGTAATAGGTATATATTAGCATGAATATAGGGGTAGAAATATGAATTATTAGCATTTAAAAAAATTGAATGTTAGGGATGAAAAGTATGTGTTGGCATAGTAGGAAAGTTTGGGAAGTAACAGTGCTTGGTAGAACTTTTTGCTTTTTATTGGGAGAGAATAGTATATTATCTTACTTAGTACTGTGCCAGTATGGTTTGTTCTTAAGTACTTGGTAGGTAGGGCCTTTCCAAAGGCTATTCAGATGGAATTCTAAGGAATTTTTTGAGCTGTAGTTGTAGATGTAGATGACACATCAGTTGGCCTTCATAACGATTTAGGTAGTGATTATTTATATTATCACTATTGCTTATAAGAGAAATAAGCTTATGATTATTTATCCAGGCTCACTAGGTATGACTTGCCCAGGATTAGAAGCCAGACAGAACATAAATTTAATATAATAAAAATCCGTGAGATTTCCCAGAAGAGTGGGGAATTACTAAATAATAACCAGAAGAAATTATTAGAGCTTGGTAAAAGGTAGGTAATAGTGATCTTAGGCTTTTGTAGCAAGTTACATAAGGTGATAGGGCTTCATCCTAGAGAGAATGAAACTGTAGGAACACAAAGTTTGATGATGATAACAACTAACTTTTCTTGAGTGCTGACTCAGTCAAGTATTGAGGTAAATACACATTTAATTTCTTTCTGTAGAAGGCATAGTTTTAAGCACAGTACATTCTTTTAGGAAGCAAGCACGGGTAATCTTTGAAAGCAGGTTATAAAGTAAATCTGAAATGCTACATAGTCATCCTGTGGAATTGAGCACACTGTAGAAGTGACAGCACTCAATGTTAAATTTATAACTATGGTCAGTTTGAGAAACTACATTAAAGCCTGCTTCTTTGTTTATAGTATAGTGCCATATAGAGTTTGGGGACCTGTCATGATGATAATGAATGGAGCTCTTGCATGCTTCCAGTCTGCATCTCTCCCCTCATTTTCCCCTTTAGGTGGTAAATTCACTCCAGCAGCAACCTCAGGCTGCATCTCCTTCAGTGCCAGAGCCCCACTCTTTGACTCCAGTGGCTCAGGCAGATCCTGTTGTGAGAAGACAGCGAGTCCAGGACCTTATGGCGCAAATGCAGGGGCCCTATAATTTCATACAGGTAGGTGCAGTTGAGTCAAACTAACTGAAAGCTTAAGTGTTTACATTATTTAATTTAATTCCATTATATCCTGACTTGCAGGATTCAATGCTGGATTTTGAAAACCAGACACTTGATCCTGCCATTGTATCTGCACAGCCTATGAATCCGACACAAAACATGGACATGCCCCAGCTGGTTTGCCCTCCGGGTTAGTAATGGTGTATTCTAATGTGAGAAATACAGGGCCAGTGCTCTTAGGTTTTGTAAAGTATGTGAAAATTATTTCCTTTTAATATTTGGTTAACTTTTGGATCTTGGGTCTTTTAATTTGGTAAGAAATACTGTTTTTCCCTGTAATATGAATAACTGTAGTTACGTTGCTTTTTTTTTAACCTTTTATTGTCATATATAAACTTAAGTATGTGCAAATGTAGTTTGAGTTTCACAGACTGAACACACCAGCACCCAGAAATGGGACATTATCTGTACCTCAGAAGCCTATTTGTGTCCCTCTTCAGTCACTAGTTTACCCTCTCTTTTGGCTCTGTGGGAACCATTTCCTGATTTGTAACATTACAGACCAGTTTTGCTTATTACTGTAATTTACATAAGTTAAATTTTACTTGGCTTTTTACATTTCAAAATTAAGCATAAAAATAATAGAGGTGTCTTTCTCTGAAGGATGTTTGCAGCTTTTTAGGAGAATTTCTGAATATTTTATACCTAAATAAAAATGAGATGCAACAGTGAGGTGGTTTTAAGGGGATGCTTAAGAGGAAAGGGCAAGATTGGCCTAAAGACAGTTGAAGTTTCTGGGCACCTGGGTGGCTCATTTGGTTAAGCGACTGCCTTCTGCTCAGGTCATGATCCTGGAGTCCTGCGATTGAGTCCCTCGTCGGGCTCCCTGCTCAGCAGGGGGTCTGCTTTTCCCTCTGACCCTCTCCCTTCTCATGCTCTCTCTCACTCTCTCTCAAGTGAATAAATTAAAAAAAAAAATCCTAAAAAAAGACAGTTGAAGTTTCAAACTCATATTACTAGTCTTACACCGTTATTAGAAGTAGCACGAAAGAGGATTGGCATCTTGTACTTGGTTAAGTGGTCCATTTTTCTCCGGGACCGTTAGTCATTTTGAGTCTTGGTTTTTTTCCCAAAACATGTCATTGTTAAGGGTACAAAAGTGGGACTATATAAAATAACATACTTAGAGGCACCTGGGTGGCTCAGTCAGTTAAGCGTTTGTCTTTGGCTCAGGTCGTGATCCCTAGGGTCCTGGGATCGAGTCCTGTGTTAGGCTTTTTGCTCAAGGGGCAAGTCTCATTCTCCCTCTCCCTCTGCTGCTGCTCTGCCTGCTTGTGATCTCTCTGTCAAATGATAAATGGATAGAATCTTAAATAAATAAAATAACATATGTAATATCATGTAAATCTTCAGTGTCATAAAAGGAATTGCTGAGGAAAGCATGTTTAATGACACTGTTTGTTACGATTTCTTCAAAGTAAAGGAAGCTCATATCTAATATTTCTACCAAGAGTTAGGAAACAAATTATGGTTAGGCCTTATGGAAAGGAATCCGTTATTAGTGTTCATTTTCCGAGTTATACCAGAGAAAGACAACACGTAGTATTTATAGCTGAAAAGTTGTGCCAGAATCAACATATACAGCATTGATATAACCTGTAAGCCATTTAGATACTCAGTTAATGCTGAGTTCATTAGCTTCTCGAAGCAAAATGGGTGATTTCTAAATGACTAACCATAGATCCAAATTTTTGATTGTTTAACCATGGTTGGGGAAGGGAGTAGAAGACTGGTGGGATTTGACAGTTTGCACACTGAATTGAATATAGGTTTTTTTAAAAGCGTATTCTTATTTTTTCCTGTGGAAGCATTATGACTACAGGGAAACCAGAAATGCTCACTTAAAAGCTAAAATCCTAACTATACTTTTCCAATTTATTTTCATGACCACTGAAGTTTTTTTAGGATTTGGCTATAGAAGTTTTCTCTGAAGAAATTTGATTTTTGGATTAACAGTGGATTTTTTGGGGTCAATTTTACAGTTCATTCTGAATCTAGACTTGCTCAGCCTAATCAAGTTCCTGTACAACCAGAAGCTACACAGGTAAGAGTGATAGAAATACTGCTGTAGATTTGTTTTTAATCAGTTCTTGGGTCTCTTTCATTAATGGCTCATGAAAGTGAGGTATGAATTTTATCATTGTCCAGGTCTGGTGTGGGTAGCTGTCAGCCTTTATTTCCATGTAACATTTACTTTTGTTTTAATAACTTAAAAAACAATGTTTTTGTTAAGTCTCAGGTTTATAATTTTTTTATTTTGAACTGAGTAGAATTTTGAGAAGACATTTAAATGTCATAATTCTAAAACTTAGTGTCGATATTGCCATTTAGAAGCATTTGTTGGGGACTTCATAACTGGACTTGGGTTTATTAAACTTTCAGTTTTAATATTAGATATATTTTTTGCAGTTGTTAAGTTTTATAGTCTCTTTTAACAGGTATATATGTTTCTTAGCCCTGTCTGTTAGAGTTTATAACAGAAAGCAGCTTTGATTGCTTTGTTTCTGTGTAGGTTCCTTTGGTCTCATCCACAAGTGAGGGGTACACGGCATCTCAACCCTTGTACCAGCCTTCTCACGCTACAGAGCAGCGACCACAAAAGGAACCAATTGACCAGATTCAGGCAAGTTTCTGTTACTAGGTAACATAAACTTGATGAGACACTTACTCATGAATTGGGCAGAGGTAAATTACTGTGAATATTGTGACTCTTTTTGGACCTAATGCATGCAATACAGTATTTTGCTTTTATGAAATAGTTGAATTTCTTAACATACTAAGTCTTGGATAGTAGACTTGGCTAAATTTAGTTTATCACTAAAGTGTGCATCTATTCATTTTGTGTTTAGGCAACAATCTCCTTAAATACAGATCAGACTACAGCATCATCTTCCCTTCCGGCTGCTTCTCAGCCTCAGGTGTTCCAGGCTGGGACAAGCAAACCATTACATAGCAGTGGAATCAATGTAAATGCAGCTCCATTCCAATCCATGCAAACGGTGAGTAATTAATTGAACTAATATTAAATGCCTAGTGTGTAGTATGATCATGCCAGAGTCTTAACAAAAAAAGTCTTCATTTAGCTTTGTATTTGAGTTTGCATCTATCCAAACTGTAGAGTATATTTAATTGAACATAAACTCTAATTTTTTCCTGATCCCAGAGATAATATTTGAGTCTTAGGAATTATGTGCTCACATCTTTGTTTTTTATAGTTTCATCCTTTTTTGTTTGATTAATAAAAGTAAATGTGCAGAAAAGTAGACTACTATGACATTTATAAATCATTACTTAGATTTAACAGTTGTCTACTTTTTTCCATATTTGCTTAATCTTTTATTTTACGGACATTTCTCATAGTAAATTTCACATATTATAGTTCATTGTGGTTTTTCAGTAAGCATCTCTAAACCGCAGGATTTCTAGAAAATGATGAAAATACCATAATTAATGGGATACAGCTAAATTTGGTGCTCATGGGAAAGTTGAGTTAAATATTAAAGTAGTAACTTGATGAAAATGTCAATAAAAATAAAAATGATTAAGTATTCAACTCAAGAGTTCATAGAATTAATTTCTGTAAGTGACATTGTATCAGTGGTTTGCATCTTTAAAAAGCTTTCTCATTTATAATTGCATTTCCAAGGCTGCTGATTTTTGTGTCTTTTTAGATTTTGATCCCCTCTTATGCTCTCACTTTAAGTGCTGTATGGTGTGTATGTCTATATATTAAAAATATATACATACTGTATATATAGAGAGTGAGTGTGTGTTTGGGACTGTAATGCATTTACAGTTGAGGTAAAACCAACATTGAGGTCTGCCTTATTAAAAATAGGGAAAATATTAGCGTAAAGGGATGATGTAATCATTTACTTTATTTACTTACAGGTGTTCAATATGAATGCCCCAGTTCCTCCTGTTAATGAACCAGAAACTTTGAAACAGCAAAATCAGTACCAGGCCAGTTACAACCAGAGCTTTTCTAGTCAGCCTCACCAAGTAGAACAAACAGACCTTCAGCAAGAACAGCTTCAAACGGGTAGGAAAACCAATGTCACTTCCTTGGCTTCTTGCCCTCCAACACAGTTAACTGACAGTGGTAGGAGAGTTTAGATTTTTAGAGTGTCAGGGTCCAAGAGTTTTTGTTTTAGTAGTAGACCTTACGGATTTTTCATTACGGAACCTGAATTAAATTGAGTCCATATTTATTGTATGTGCCTGCACTTTTTTTGGAGGCCTTATACCAATTTTCTTTTGATCAGTAAGCGCTCATAATACCCCTTTTTCATTCTGTGATTTTAGTGGAATTAAACTTGTTACTTAAATTATGATCACCTTTGATTGCTAATTAATTGAAGCCAAATAGCGTGATACCTGGTAGGTAGTAAGTCAGTTAGTTATACAGCTAAGAAGCAGTAAGGAGTTGGCTTGGTTGTCAGTATGCTAGTTAGAATAAAGCAAGCAAAAATCCCATGGTAGCTAGCTGTCTTTGGTAGACTAGGTTGAAACAAAGTCTTTGTTGGCAAGTAAGGTCATTCATAAGTTGGCTGGTTACCACACCCATCGTAGTAATGTAGCTAGAGATATCGTAGATTTCTTAACTTTGTAAGGCATGAAATAACTGCTTTAGGTCTTTGGTTATTTAGATCCCAGTTGTTTAATTGGAATCCCATAGCAAACTAGCAGACTTTGCTAAAATCATAGGAGTTAATAGCTTAATTTTATCAGACTGATTTAAATAACTATGAGATATTTTAATTGTCCAATTTCTTGATAGACCTGGATCAACATTATGGATTTTTCAGTACTAAATTCTTACATATTTCCAATAGTATTAAGCACCAGTAATTAGTAAGGTGTTTGAATCAGCTATAATCTGATATTTATCCATTACACTATTTGTGTTCAGCTGCTGAGGAATAAAACTGGGTTTCATGCCCTCATGCTCCTTTAATTATTGCCATGTACTCATAAGCATGTCAGCACAATTTCTAAAGTCCCCAAATACACCTGCTCCACAGCAAATTGTACTGTTTAGTCAGGAACAACGTGAAAAAAGGATAAGGCAAGAATCTGGCTATTATTTATGGACTTAGAGTTTATGGTATACAAACACTTTAATAGAAATTCTGTTTTTTATTTTTATTTTTATTTTATTTTATTTATTTTAGATAGAGATCACAAGTAGACAAAGAGGCAGGCAGAGGGAGAGGAGGAAGCAGGCTCCCCGCCAAGCAGAGAGCCCGATGCGGGCCTCGATCCCAGGACCCTGGGATCACAACCTGAGCCGAAGGCAGAGGCTTTAACCCACTGAGCCACCCAGGTTCCCCTTTAGAAATTCTGTTGTTGTTGTTGTTTTTTTTTTTAATTTATTTATTTGTCAGAGAGAGAGGGAGAAGAGAGCAAGCACAGGCAGACAGAGTGGCAGGCAGAGGGAGAAGCAGGCTCCCTGTCGAGCAAGGAGCCTGATGTGGGACTCGATCCCAGGACGCTAGGATCATGACCTGAGCTGAAGGCAGCCGCTTAACCAACTGAGCCACCCAGGCATCCCAGAAATTGTTTTTTAAAAAGAATTCTGGTATTTTAATTTTTTTTTAAAGATTTTATTTTTATTTTTGCGAGAGAGAGAGAACAAAGATATGAATGAGCCTGGGGGGAGGCGCAGAGGGAGAAGCAGACTCCCCACTGAGCAGGCACCTGATGCAGGTCTTGATCCCAGAACCCTGGGATCATGACCTGAGCCGAAGGCACAGATGCTTAACCAACTGAGCCACCCAGGTGCCCTGATTTCTGGTATTTTAAAATAAAGATTACACTTTAATTGTACAACTAAGAGTTTTCTTGCAGTGAGATTTGACCAAGACTAATAAAATTCTTACTGATAAAAAGTTGAGTTGAAAATTCACTTTTGACCACTGTCTACATGCATGTGAATGAATCTCCTCAGATAGAAAATGTTACCTGTAATCATGATAGTTGCCTGTAATTTTAAATTTGGGGAATGTAGTTAAAGGCAGTCTATAGAAAGATCACACTGTGAATAGTATAATTGGTCCATGAATTACATAGTTCAAAAAGTAGCCACCACTCCTTCTCCTCCTAGGCATACTTGGGCTTACTTACTCCACATATCATTCTGAGAACTGATAAATGTGTTTGGGGTTTCTTCAGGATATAAAATATATCAAGTGAAGTTTTTCAAAGAGTCACACCACCTTTTCTCTCTGCCTAAACATGGGAGATTTGGGCTGGCAAGAGGCTGCTGATTGTTTTTGTTCCTGGGGTGTAGGCCTTCCTTTAGTCTCTACCTTCCTCACCTTCTAAAGGCAGTGTTTGCATCCTGTTTTGTCTCCTCTTTGAATTGTAAACATTGGGGTAGTATCAGAAAGGTACCTCAGGATTTAATTTTTGAAGATTTCTAGATTCTAGACTTCTCCCCATTGTGGAAGGAGGAAGGGGTGTGCAAGGTTAGCGTGAACCTTTTAGAGTCTTCTCTTCATCTCATCAGGTTGAGTGCCAGTGTGAGTAGTATTTAACTGTCTTCTAAATTAGTTGTACTTAAAAGTACTTGAAGTGGAATCAGGCATTAAGGAGGGTATAAGCTGAAGGCCTCTGCTGATTTATCTTTATAATTGACTGGATATTCCATCATATGGTTGTCTAGGTGTGGGAGAGCATGGTTTTGTATGTTTCACTAAGTAGCAAAGGCAATTTAAAAGGATATGAAAGCTTTTACCACAAAAAAGCTTTTTAGTGAAAAGAAATAATTAAATGATACAAAATGGTAATTGTACTGTTCCAGTATATAAGATCTTTTGAGTTATTGTGGGTCTCTTGTGCTAATAGACAGATGCCTCTTAGAAGATATTTAATAATACAGGTTTTGTTTCATTTGGAAGGATAGAATTTTGTGCTCTCACACATTTGTGTGCTTCTAAATAGGGTTTGGAATTATTGTTGGAGAGTTATATTCTTTTTAGCTAATTAATATATGGGTAGGAGGAAAATAGGGATTTAATGACTTAACTAATGTATAGTATTCACCATTGTTAATATGAAAATTTAAAGACATTTTGAAGAGGACGTACAAGGCATCTCTTAAACCGGAAACTGAGAGAACAGGTTGGAATGAGCTGTGTATGCGGGGTGGGTAGGGGTGTGTGTGTGTGTGTGTGTGTGTATAAATTTTTTCTTTTTATTATAGTGGTTGGCACCTACCATGGTTCCCAGGACCAGCCCCATCAAGTGACTGGTAACCACCAGCAGCCTCCCCAGCAGAACACTGGATTTCCACGTAGCAGTCAGCCGTATTACAACAGTCGTGGTGTGTCTCGTGGTGGTTCCCGTGGTGCTAGAGGCTTGATGAATGGATATAGGGGCCCTGCCAATGGATTCAGAGGTACAAAAAAAAGCAGCAGCAAATTTATGTTCTTTTTTTATTTATAAAATACATAGAAATATGTTGTATGGTTTTTGGGAAAGATAATATCTGCGTTAGCCTCTTATGTACAACTTAAACGTTTTTAGTATGTTACAGGCAATTATTTATTTAATTAATTTATTTATTAAAGATTTTATTTATCTGACTGAGACACAGCGAGAGGGAACACAAGCAGGGGGAGCAGGAAAGGGAGAAGCAGGCTTCCCACTGAGTGGGGAGCCCGAGATGGGGCTCAGTCCCAGGACCCTGGGATCATGAGTGGAGCTAGAAGGCAGACACTTAACGACTGAGCCACCCAGGCGCCCAGCAATTGTTTTTTTATAAAAGATTTTATTTGAGAGAGAGTGAGAGAGCACAAGCCAGGGGAGGGGCAGCAGGTGAGGGAAAACAGATTCCCTGCTGAGCACGAGCCCAATGTGGGGCTCCATTCCAGGACCCCAAATCATGACCTCAGCCGAAGGCAGGTGCTTAACCAACTGAGCCTGCTCAGGCGGTCCTGTTTTAGGCATTTAAACCGACAAAATTAGGAATGAATTTTTTTAGGTGTCAAATCCCTGACTTCTGTGTCCTCTAGGTGATACTCGTTTCCATTAATTATCAGACTTTATAGGTATTTTTTTGTGTGGGGGTGTGTGTGTATGAATGGGTAAAAATGTCCTCTTCCAAGTAAGTTAATACTCAGAAATTCAGGAACAGATGGGATCAGGATAGGAAACTAGAAATTAGTTTAAATAATTAGCATGGCTTAGAATTTTTCAGTTCTTTTTTTTGGTCAATAGTAGGAAATAAAAATTTCTTGTGTAGATAAGAAAATTATTTTCTTGTCCTAAATTTTAGGAGGATATGATGGTTACCGCCCTTCATTCTCTAACACTCCAAACAGTGGTTATACACAGTCTCAGTTCAGTGCTCCCCGGGACTACTCTGGCTATCAGCGGGTAGGTAGAAGTTGCTTTAAAATACAAACCTGACCTAAATACACCAATGAAATGGACTGATGCGGCTGTTTGTACTTTAGTAATTAAGTAATTGGGGGCTAATTTTGTATCTTTGTACAAGATACTTCATTATGGAAAATGACAACTTTTTCTTAAGCACTCAACATAGGTGCTCATTTAATAGAGTCTTGAAAACAGAATGATTTCGTTTACTGTGGGATTGCAAATTAGTGTAGCTACTGTGAAAAACAGTGTGGAGTTTCCTCAAAAAATTAAAAATGGAATTACCATATGATCCAGTAATTCCACTACTGGGTATCTAGCCAAAGAAAATGAAAACACTAATTCAAAAAGATACATGCATTCCTGTGTTTATTGCAGCATTATTTATAATAGCCAAGGTATGGGTGGAAGCAACCCCAAGTATCCATCACTAGATGAATGGATAAAGAAGATGTGGTATATATAATGAAATATTACTAGCCACAGAAAAAAAAGAAAAGGAAATACTGCTGTTTGCAGGAAGTGGATGGACCTAGAGAGTGTGATGCTAAGAGAAATAAGTCAGAGAAAGAAATATACCACACGATCTCACTCATATGTGGAATTTAAGAAACTAAACAGAGGTGGACAAAAAAACCACTTTTAAATGGAGAATAAATTGGTAGTTGCTAGAGGGGTCCGAGGTGGGTGGGGGATGGGTGAAATGGATAAAGGAGATTAAGAGCAGACTTACCTTGAGCACTAAGAAATGTATAGAATTTCTGAATTACTCTTTTGTACACCTGAAACTAATACTGTATGTTAATTATATATGAGTAAAAATAAGTTTGTGTAGGAGAAAAAAATGATTTTTAAGAGCAGAGACATCTCACTGAATGTTGAGAATAACAAGTACAATTAGAGTAACTTCTAGCTATATTACATTGAAATGTACAAAATAAGGAAGAATTTTGTGTTCTGTGTCAATAAGAATAGATAGATGATGAGTAAGCATTAAAAAATTACATTTCCTTCAGTACTAACTAGCTTGTCTTTTAGGATGGATATCAGCAGAATTTCAAGCGAGGCTCTGGGCAGAGTGGACCACGGGGAGCCCCACGAGGTAATATTTTGTGGTGGTGATCCTAGCTCCTAAGTGGAGCTTCTGTTCTGGCCTTGGAAGAGCTGTTCCATAGTCTGCATGTAGGTTACATGTTAGGAATACATTTATCATTACCAGACTTGTTGCTAGGGATTAAATGAAATGCTCTGTTTCTAAAACTTCTCTTGAACCCAAATTTAATTTTTTGAATGACTTTCCCTGTTACTATATAAATTGTCTTGAAAACTAAAACATTTCTCCTCCTCAGAAAAAGTGTTTTTCCAACTGCAAATTATTTTTCAGGTCCTAAAACCTGCTAAATGTTTTTAGGAAGTACTTACTGAAACATTTTTGTAAAACATTTTTGGAATGAGATTGAACATTTATATAAATTTATTATTCCTCTTTCATTTTTGAACCTGCATATTATATTTTAGGGTCAGAAAACCTTTAATGGCCAGATAAGCCATAGTTATATTTAGAGAACCATTTAGAAGTGATAGAACCTAGTTGAAACTTCAATGCCTTTGGATCACTAATAGCGATACAAGTGTCAAATTATTTCTGACTTCTAAATAAAACATCCAAAATCCTAACTAATTTACTGAACTATCTTTAAAAATTACAGGTTTAATGAGTTTCTGATTTTATCTATTACCCGAGGAAAACTGCTTCCTATTTGGACAGGAAGTCAGCCTGTGTAATAATTAGACAGGTAGCATTTCGTATGATCTGAAGTTCTAAATGGTTCTCTGATTTAAGGGAAGTTAAATTGAATAGGTTTCCTCTAGATATTGGCCATAACATGTATAAAATGTATATTAAGGAGGAATTACAAAGTACTTTTGATTTCAATGCTAGTAGAAACTGGCCAGCAAAAAGGTGCATTTTATTTTTAAATTAATGGATCACTTGGGAATTACTGACTTGAAGTATCAAAGGATATTTGCATGTGAATGTGGGTTATGTTCTTTCTCATCTTGTAGCATATTCTATGAAAGTTGAGTTGACTGGTAGCTAAAAATCTGTTTTAACAGCATGTAAAAAGTTACTTTATCTGTTACAAGTCATTATACAATTTTGAATGTTATGTAGTTTCTTTTTAACAGTTTAGGTAACAAGGTCTGTTTTTCATTCTGGTGCTTTTATTAATTTTGATAGTATGATGTTACTTACTACTGAAATGTAAGCTAGAGTGTACACTAGAATGTAAGCTCCATGAGAGCAGGTACCTTGTCTGTCTTTACTGCTGTATCTATTTCCAACGCCTGATGACAGTGCCTGGCACATAGTAGGCACTCAATAAATATTTGTTGAATGAATGAATGAATGAGTACTGGTGGAATACTCCATTAGCTCTACTCTTTTTTTAGCTAGAGAACATGAGCAAATTTGCGCATGACAACTTCCAGGACAGGTGAACACTGAAGAATTGACTTCTTAAACCTAATAATGTGGTGACAAGCTGCCCACATGCTTCTTGACTTCAGATGAAAATCTGCTTGAAGGCAAAGCAAATAATATTTGAAAGAAAAACCAAATGCCATTTTTGTCTTCTAGGTCGTGGAGGGCCCCCAAGACCCAACAGAGGGATGCCGCAAATGAACACTCAGCAAGTGAATTAATCTGATTCACAGGATTATGTTTAAACGCCAAAAACACACTGGCCAGTGTACCATAATATGTTACCAGAAGAGTTATTATCTATTTGTTCTCCCTTTCAGGAAACTTATTGTAAAGGGACTGTTTTCATCCCATAAAGACAGGACTACAATTGTCAGCTTTATATTACCTGGATAAGGAAGGAAACTATTTTTATTCTGCATGTTCTGTCCTAAGCGTCATCTTGAGCCTTGCACATGATACTCAGATTCCTCACCCTTGCTTAGGAGTAAAACACGATACACTTTACAGGGTGATATCTCCATAGTTATTTGAAGTGGCTTGGAAAAAAGCAAGATTGACTTTTGACATTGGACAAAATCTATAAATCAGCCCTAGAGTTATTCAGTGGTAACTGACAAAACTAAAATATTTCCCTTCAAGGAGTGGAGTGTGGTTTGGCAGAACAACTGCATTTCACAGCTTTTCCAGTTAAATTGGAGCACTGAACGTTAGATGCATACCAAATTATGCATGGGCCCTTAATATAAAAGGCTGGCTACCAGCTTTGACACAGCACTATTCATCCTCTGGCCAAACGACTGTGGTTAAAAACACATGTAAATTGCTTTTTAAGAGCTGATACTGTATAAGACAAAGCCAAAATGCAAAATTAGGCTTTGATTGGCACTTTTTGAAAAATAAGCAACAAATATGGGATGTAATCTGGATGGCCACTTCTGTACTTAATGTGAAGTATTTAGATACCTTTTTGAACACTTAACAGTTTCTTCGACAATGACTTTTGTAAGGATTGGTACTATATATCATTCCTTATAATGTACATTGTCACTAATCCTTGAATCTTGCTGTATTGTCACCTAAATTGGTACAGGTACTGATGAAAATATCTAGTGGATAATCATAACACTCTTGGTCACATGTTTTTCCTGCAACCTGAAGGTTTTCAAAAGAAAAATATCAAATGCCTGCTGCTACCACCCTTTTAAATTGCTATCTTTTGCAAAGCACCACCAGTATGTGTTTTAGATTGATTTCCCTATTTTAGGGAAATGACAGACAGTAGTCTCAGTTCTGATGGTATAAACAAAACAAATAAAACATGTTTATAAAAGTTGTATCTTGAAACACTGGTGTTCAACAGCTAGCAGCTTATGTGGTTCACCCCATGCACTGTTAGTGTTTCAAATTTTATGGTTATCTCCAGCAACTATTTCTGTAGTTGCATTTATCTTTTGTCTAACCCTAATTGAATTACCTTTTTCTCTTGGAGGCATTTATATTCAAAGTGGTGATTCCTTCACTTAGATGCATAGGGAGAGTCACAAGTTTGATGGAGATGACAGTTTAGTAATTTATGTACTGTTGGAATTTGTGCTAGTAGTTTGAGCACTAGTTCTGTGTGCCTATGAACTTAATGCTGCTTGTCATATCCCACCTTGACTTCATGGAGAATTAATCCCATCTATTCAGCAAAGGCTACTAATACTAAGTGAATGGTATTTTCTGTGCAGAAATTGAATTTTGTTTTATTAGCCTTTAGCTAAGGAATTTTTCCAGTAGGTGCTCAGCTACTAAAGAAAAACAAAAAACAAGACTCAAAACTATTCTCAAACATTCATTATTAGACAACTGGAGTTTTTGCTGGTTTTATAACCTACTAAAATGGATAGGCTGTTGAACATTCCACATTCAAAAAGTTTTTTTTGTAGGGTGGTGGGGAAGGGGGCATATCTTCAATGTTTATTTTAAAATAAAATAAGTTCTTAACTTTTCTCATGTGTGGTTGTGGTACATCATATTGGAAGGGTTCTGTTTACTTCCTGCAAATGAGTATTTCTTTTGCTAGCACCTCCCGTTGTGTGCTTTAAATGACATCTGCCTGGGATGTACCACAACCATATGTTAGCTGTATTTTATGGGCAATAGATAAAATATTCATGGTTTACTGGGTAATCCCTAGATGTGTATGCTTACAATCCTATATATAAAGCTAAATTTGCTATCTGTGTAGAAAACAATTTCATGACATTTAAAATTGAAGTAAATAAGTTCTTTTATACTAGTGATCTCTATGAATCAGTTTAGAGATGGGATGGGGAGAAATGCGTTCTAGGTTTCAAACTTCTATGCATTAGTGTAGATGTGAATGTGTAAAGATGTTAGTTTTATTATTTCTATGTATGTTTTTAAAAGAATCGTTTGTTCTTTTGGAAATATTATAATTTTTTTTGGCATTCTATCATCACAGTCTAAATGTTAAGCTTTTGTGTCTCAATTCAGACTATATTTTTCAAAGGAGTGCCTCATTATGAGGCAGAGAACTTTTTAAAAAGAAGTCCGTTAAGGTCTGAGTCTTGGTACTAAGCATCCTGTATAATATGTGAATACTTGTCCTACCTGCAGAAGGCCTTTTGTTTGGTCAAATGATTATTTTAGCAGAGTTGCAAGGAAATGACTGTCACATGTGTCACTGTAGCTTCTTGATACAGTAAGACTCCACATATAAGGTACTTTTGAAATGTACAATATCAATCATCTCATGTGGATAACGAGACTCCTTTTTTAAAGCTTTAAGTAGAATGTCATTGACCTTGGTTAGAGCAATTTTGTTTCTAGATCCTAATATCCCTAAAGAATATGGAAGGGTTTTTGCAGTCACTGTATCCTGATATTAAAACAAATATCCTTTAAACATTTTTAATCAGTTAGCTTCTACAGTTCTTTTGTCTCCTATATATGCATCTCTGTTATGGTGGGAACTTTTCCACTTAAAGGAGGCATGAAAATGTCTGTTTATTCTCAGAAGCCTCAGTAACTGAGGTGCTCTTTGACAACCAGTTCATAAAATGTAGAAGGCAGTTGAGTAGTTTCCTCAGTGTCTTAGGAAATTTGTACTGTTCATTATATTTCCAGTAATATATCTAATTAGGGGAATGAGATACAGGGAAGCACTGAGTTCAAACCCTTCTTCATTTCATCTTTAAGTTTCTGAATTCTCATCCTACTTGAGTTCTTATTAAGCACTTTTAAGTTTTACTGACTATAAATTATTTTCAAAGAATCAGTATTGCCCTTGAGCCTATCCCTTCTGTAGAGTCAGTGGGGAGGGAAACCATCAGGAAAATGAATGTAAATTGTTACGACTTATCTCTATACCTTTTCCTATTCTGAGGTTTATAAAAATACTGGAAAAGACTAGTTATCTTAAATTATATTAGGTTAAATATTAAAATCTGATTCTTTACTGTCCTTGAGTGAAGTCTACATTAGTTGTGTATACTATCCAGCGAAGCTCTGAAGCGCTACTTATGAGAGAAGGAAAAAACTTAAAAGAAATCTCTCCGGTAGCCTTGTCTTCTAAAGAGACAAGACTACCATACCTTCTTTCAGTCAGGATCTTAATACCTAATTTAACAGGTGTTGGCGAGGTCTAATCCAGTCTCACGCAGAAGAGTGGCTGGCTCATTGAGTATAGACAGTGCAAGACCACCTGATCTAGTAAAGGCAATTCTCAGTGTTGTATTTTTATTTATAAATGTTTTCTTTAAGTACTGTGTTTATATTCGGGAGACACTGTATTAAGCCACTGAACAAAGGCTTCATTAGGCAAATCTGGGTGTCCTTTCCAAGCATCGTGGCAAGCACTAAGTATTCAGTGGTGACAAAAATCACTGTGGTTCCTGCTTTCACTGAACAACCTCATCAAAGATAATGATGTGGTGACACAAAAATATACCAATGCCATGATGAAGCAACGTGATTGATGACAGGTATAAAGGCTGTGACTCAGATAGTTTATGACCTAGTCAAAATGATCAGGAAAGACTTTGGTGAAAGGGATAATTGAACTAAGACTTGATGGATGTGGAGTAATTAGGCAGAGAAGTGGAGAGAAAAGCATGTCCAAAGGTGTCATCTCCAGTGATTGAGAAGGCTGTCTGCTCATGGGAGAAGTGTGGGTTTTAATAGTTAGTGGCTGAAGAAATAGGTAAAGGGAACTATAGATGGCTTTATAGTTATGTTCCATGTTAAGTTTTGTCTCTTTTAACAGTTGGAAACTAAAGGGTTTCTAAACTGTGTGTATGGGGCCAGGGGTGGGTTAAAGGATGGTCACCTAATAAAATTGCCATTTAAAGAATACACAATGCATTGTTGAGAACAAAATGTATGGGGCTAGGTATGTCTATTGGAGTAGCCCATGTGAGAAATTACTACAACATAAAGTGGAGGGCGGTAGTGAATGGCTTCTACATGTTTCCTGTCTCACTGGCCACTACTCAGTAATCAGTATTCTTCGCTGGGTAATCCAGTTGTGAGACCTTGATCTCCAGCTAGAATCTTTCCTAGGTGATTTCATCTAATCCCAGGACTTTGAATACAATCACTTTAGTTCACTTCTAAATACTCCTAGGTCCCAAACTCCCAAAAACTCCAGTCCTAGTCCGTAATCTCTATTTGAATGTCTTGAGTGTTCCAAATTAATCTTAATTAACCTGCATTCATCCATTTGCTTAGGGCAAATACTTTGGCTACCATTGTTTTTTCTTTCATACCCTGTATCTTCCTTAAGTAACCTACATGATTCTACCTTGAAAATGTATCCCGAGTCATCTAGCACTTCTAACTACCCCTACCACTAGCTTAGAGCAGGTGACTACAGTAGCTTTTAATGCATGGCTGCTGCTACTCTTGCCCTTCTGCAGTGATTTTTGCACAGCAGCCAAGGAAGCCTTATCTGAGGGCAAGTCGGATTTTGTCACTTCCCAGTTCCCCAAACTTCACTGGTTTTCCCATCACACCTAGAATTCTAAAGTTTGGTCCATGTGCATTCATTATTTGGCCCAGTTTCCTACCATTTTGTTCTTGATCATTTTAGTCTGGCTATATTGGCTGCTTTGCTACCTTGTCAAGATTTTTCCCATCTAGAAATCTATGTGTTACATCTTCAGTTTGGCAAGGCTTTTCACTCAAATATATTTTTTTTAATTTTTTAAAGTTTATTTGTCAGAGAGAGGGAGAGAGAGAGAGCAAGCACAGGCAGACAGAGCGGCAGGCAGAAGCAGAGGCAGAGGGGAGAAGCAGGCTCCCTGCTGAGCAAGGAGCCCAATGTGGGACTCGATCCCAGGACGCTGGGATCATGACCTGAGCCGAAGGCAGCCGCCCAACCGACTGAGCCACTCAGGCATCCCTCACTCAAATATTTTTAATGCTCATTCTAAATTCAGGTGTTTGCTCCAGTGTCATTGCCTCATAGGCCTTCCATGGCCACCACTAAAACATATCCTTTGTCACTATTCACTTGCTGGATACTTTTTTCTTAAGGGCACTTAATTATGCAAACTTCATGAATGACAGGAACATTTTGGTCACCTGATCCCTTGTGTCTGGCATATTGGCATTTTTGTTGAGTGAATGAGAAAATGGTCGATATTGGACTAAATGGGTGGTGGTGGTGATTACATTATAATTGTATGTGTCTTGATGTGGGGAAGCAAAGTGAGGAAGGGAAGAGAAGTTTGGCTTCAGACATTTTGAATTTGAGGTATCCGAAAAATGTCAAGCAAGCAATTGGGATTTACTTGAAGGTCAACAATCTGGCCCAAACACAAGAATGTGTAAGAATATATATGTGGTTCTTGTGCTTGGGCGAGTTTCACTGGTGGGAGCTGGTGGGGGTGCGGGTGGGAAGGTGGAGGAAGAAAGGATGTGAAGTAATTTATCAAGAGCAGAGCCCCAGAGCTGGTTTTCAGAAGAGCGCGTCATTTGATGGCCAGATAAAGGCCTAAAGGGAGCTTACAAAGTACCCACTGGTGCGTGGAAAGCCTGCTGAATTCCCGACAGGTCTACAGGGTCGTTTCTGCAGGTGGGCAGGGTCAAGTGAAATGAATCGGGTCTGCTGGTCGAGTTTCCTCATTTTGTCACATTAAAGTGGGAAGTTATTTTAATAAAAATCGTCAAAATCGCGCACAGATCCTTGGAGTCAGTCATCTCATAAAATCAGGCTAATACACAATCCTGGTCCACTTACCATGTGCTGCCCCGGAGCCATCTGGGAACCCGGGCTAGTCCCAGTACAGTGGCAGGAGCTGGGGGTGCGGACACCTGTATGCACATTTTCCCCTTCGAAGCCAAGGTATTTTGAGTCTGACGAGCGGCACCCCAACTACCCGAGTAGAAGCGGAATTTCCTAGCCGCGCTATTTAGGCTGCAGCTCCGCCTCCGGGGCCTCTGACGTCATCATACAGAGACCTGGTTGAGAAAGGTCCCCGCACGCGCGCCGCCTTGCCGTTAGTGCGCTTGCGCACACGCCGATTTCTATAGCCGGAGCGAGACCAACTCTGAAAGCTCGCAAATCAGGCATCCGCTAGGGGCAGCCCACTGCTCCCTTCTGGCTGCTGGAGTAATTCGGTTCCCCCACGTGCTTCCGCTTGGCTGCTGGCTGGGATCCGCTGGGCTCGCGGCGCAGGTAGCCAACACGGGATGCCTTGGGGTGGGTGTTGAGGTCGGTGTCCATGTCTTTCCTGGGCCCACAGGTGACCGGCTCGAGGATGAAGTCTCTGCATCCATGCAGATGCCCGGCCCTCGCCTCCTGCCTTCCCGCAGGGGCACTCCTAGATGACAGATTCCTCTTCCCGGATTGGCGGCCACCCCGGCGTGCTTCTTGAGCGCTCTCGGGGCTCGATCTCCACCTTCTAGGGACCTCTTGCTAGGGATCGGGGTGAGGGGGTGGGTGACAACACTTTCACCTTCCGCGGAGCTTGCCCACAGTTCCTGGTCCAGTCGCTGGGCATGAAACTGAGGCGCTGGGCGTTAAACCGAGTCCAGATCTTCCACGTTTTAAACTGTTTGTCTCACCTCATTCTTTATTCAGCAGTCACATTCAGGACTTTGTTTTATTTGCTAATGCCCCTAGAACGGTAACTAGCACACAGATGCTATTTTGTTAGACCAATAGATGAACGAATGAAGAAAAGTCCTCTTTCTCTTCTCTCAGGGCCCTCTTCATCCATTAAGCCTTCCGTGGCAACTCCCGCCCAGAGTAATCTCAGACCTTCATCAGACCACTGGCTGTACTGTTATTTTTACACTTAATTTTGTCTGTCTTAAGACCAGTCGCCCCTTACCTCTTTTACTTGAATATTTTCTCCAAGGAGAATGAGAGCTCCTTGAAGTCAAGGCTTTATCTGGCATTGCTTCTGGGGCTTCCCTAGTAACTAGGGCAAAAAGCAGCCCCTGATAATTAGTTATTGATTGATTAGTGTGTGATCGTTTTGTGACAGCTCAGCGGAGAAGCTGGGCAGATCGGTGAGCTGGAAAAAGCTTAGGCTTTGGATTCTTTCTTCCTTGAGATACTTGAGTTCTTTTATACTTGCTCCTTTCCTCATGAAAACGGAGCCATTGATTGTAACATAGTGTTGAATATTAAGATAGAACTGCTAAAATCCACATTTGGATTGGAGGTTAGAAGGATGGTTATGGCATAGTTAAGGCAATTGATGAACTTTATGTTTAGAAGCAGGAAGCCCTGGACTTCCTAGGTAACCTGTCATTCTTACTCTTATGTTGCAATAATATAATCAATATTCCTGATGTTTCCTTGGTGTATTTATTGTGGTAATGATGCAGTATTTTGTTATATGTAATCACAATAACTTTTAAGGTCTCTCTGTACAGACTTCAGTATGGTTTTCCCTCCCTCAAGGAGACAATTGGGACACTTTTCTTTTCTTTTCTTTTTTAATATTTTTATTTATTTATTTGACAGAGACACAGGGAGAAAGGGAACACAAGCAGGGGAAGTGGGAGAGGGAGAAGCAGGCTTCCTGCTGAGAAGGGACCCCGATGCGGGGCTCGATCCCAGGACCCTGGGATCATGACCTGAGCTGAAGGCAGCCGCTTAATGCCTGAGCCACCCAGATGCCCCTGGGACACATTTCATCACAATAATATTCATTGATTTCTTTTCCCTGACTTTATTAGTAATGCATATGAATTTAAAAAAAAACACACAGAACACCAAATAACAAAAGAATAAAATAAGAACCATTTGCAGTCTCACCATTCAGAAATAATTACATTTTGGTGTTTTCTTCTAGGTCTGTTTTCCCTATATGTTAGGTAAATGCATTTTAAAAAAGAAGGCATGCTTTGTCTTATGATGTCTGTCTTCTCATAAGTATCTACATCCATATTCTTAGATAATTTCTGAAAGTTGTTTTGAAAAACTTTTCTTGAAAACTGCCTTATTATCCTGTAAATATGCCATCATATATTTTAATCATTCCATTTTTTGGAGCATTGTTTCCAGTTTTGGAAAAAACCTCCTTGATAGAAGTATGAATTACAGCTTCTCTTCTGACTTTCCTGCTGAGGAAACATACTCTTCACCTCCCAAGCCACAGTTTCCTAATTTTAAAAATGAAACTGACGTGTTCCCTAGGGAGCAGTTGGAGAGTTAAGTAAAATGATACTTATAAATGTGCCTAGCACAGCCCCTGGCCCCACAGGAGGCCATCAGCTAATGTTCTCACCCAGAATCTGGTGTTCATGTACAGCTGTGTTTCCTTTCTGTTTCAGCGGTAATCTTTCACCATGCATCGGAAGAAAGTAGATAACCGAATCCGGATTCTCATTGAAAATGGAGTCGCTGAACGACAAAGGTCTTTGTTTGTTGTAGTCGGAGACCGAGGAAAGGATCAGGTAGGACCTGGTCAGCACTTCCTGACTGACTTTGTGTCTTATCCCAGAGTCAGTTTGTTTCTGGCCTTCTGAGGTTTCAGCACATGGTAACATTAAGGTCCCTTTGACTGGCTTTCTTTGGGTAAGATGCCTAGTGAGAACCTCAGGGGGACTGAGCATGAGGTTAAGTATGTGTGACTGGGCTTCTAGCCCCTGCCTAGGCACTGTTGGCCTTGGGACCCGGGGTGCTTTCTTGTCCTGGCCCTTGGTTTACTTTCCGGATCTGTCAAGTGAGGTCTTCGGCCTGGCAGTCTCTGAGGCCTCTTTGGGCCCTGAGATTCTGTGACTTTTTCCTTTGGCAGGTGGTCATACTGCATCACATGTTGTCCAAAGCGACAGTGAAGGCTCGGCCTTCAGTGCTGTGGTGTTACAAGAAAGAGCTAGGCTTTAGCAGGTAAGTTTGGCCCTTTGAGTGTCCCATACCACTTATAATTCCTGCTCCTTAGTTCCTTAGCAGTGATTCCCAGATCTAGTTTTTCAGGGATCATTAGGGAGGTGCTACCTCTGAGGACACTTCCAGAGATAGAAAATGATAGCACAGATATCCTTTCTGCGTTCCTGACAGTAAGTTTCATTTATTTTATTTTATTTTTTTAAAAGATTTTATCCATCCATTTGACAGACAGAGATCACAAGTAGGCAGAGAGGCAGGCAGAGAAGGAGGGAGGAAGCAGGCTCCCTGCTGAGCAGAGAGCCCCATGCGGGGCTCGATCCCAGGACCTGGGATCATGACCTGAGCCGAAGGCAGAGGCTTTAACCCACTGAGCCACCCAGGCGCCCCCCTGACAGTAAGTTTCAAATCCATGTCATGCTCTATAGAGGACTGCATCCCAATGCCTTGCTTTCTGCCTCTGATTTTTTTTACTTTTCTAAGCTGATCACGTTGATCTAATGCAGATTCCTTCAGTTGCCTTTTCCCATCTCAAATTTACTCTGCATTTTCAGTCTCTTTTTTGCCTTTTGTTTCTGAGGAGGATGTGCCTCATCCCATGGCCTCTGCACACCCCTTTATGAACTCTGCACTTCCCTCACTTCTTCCAGGACCTACATCCTGCCAGCCACTCCATACCCCTTTGAAATTTGCTCCTTTTTCCTGTAAACATGCTCAGCTCTCCAGTCTCAGGCGAAAAAAAAATGATGAGCTGCCTACCCAGTTTTATCTCTCAGGCTCTCATTTTTCTCTCACGTTTATTGCTGTGAAATAGAAACCTTGTGCACTTCTAGTCACTCTCTTTTTTAACTGGCTTCTGCTTTGATCATTGTGACCAGATTGTGCTCTGGGAAGTCACTGACAGCCCAACACCTCATGCAGCAGCTTTTCTCCCTCTTTCTCCTTCCTCTCAGAGTTCTTTCTCCACTGGTTCACTGTTGTGTTTGACGGTTGGCTCTCCTCTTATTTTTTGAAGCTGCAGTAGTCAGGACATATGGTTGAAATAGCACACCTCTGCCACAAACACACTTAGCCCAAAGGGAGTTCCTTGAGGTCTGTGCGATACCTATGGGAATTCGATGTCAGCCCTGCCTTAGCTGGTGTAGAGCCAGAGCCCGGATGCTCCCAGTGCTTGCCTGTCTCAGCTCTGCTCGTTGGCCCTGTTCTTTCCTGCTACAGTTCCACCATTTGTGTTCTTTTGTCCCCACGGCTGAAAACTGTTGAGTGTTGAGGTCCAGCAATGTTGGACCTCTGCTTTCTCCCCAAATTCCTGTGGCGAAATGCCCACCCCTGGGCCTAAGGAGGTGGGGTCAGTCCATCTAGTGGAAACCTGGTAGCTCAGCCCGCAATTCTGTGTCTGGAGGAGTTTGGGGTGCCAAGTCGCGTTCCTTGGCAGATAACCCACTCTGTGGTCACGTCAGAAGTACGCTCCTTTCTTGGCCTCAGTGATGCTTTCTCAGACTGCCTTCCTGAGCAGTGCTCTTTTTCTTGATCTTACCTCCTACTATTTGCCCAGCTTGCATGTGCGTTTCTGTCCTTGAGTCTCTCTTTTCTCTTTTATTTCCAAATGTGTTTGTCTCTGGCATTGACTCAGAAATGGAAATCTCCAGCTCAGGCTGCCCTGTGCTGTGGCCACTCCTGGCCTTGGCCCTGCCACCTCTGTCCGGGATGCCACCACCACCTCTCGGGTGTCCCCTTCTGAAATGTTTCCCACTCTTCAGGGCCTGCCTCATTCCCCAAACTTTCCCCCAAGCCCTGGAGTCACACCTTGGGGCGCCTCTACCCTCTTCGCTGCCTGCCGTCTTCCAGAGCTGGTCACCCTCTATTCTCCCTCCCCGGGAAGACGCTCATTTGCGCCCTGGTCTTGTTTTACTTCCAGGTGGTAAGTTCATTTAGTTAGGAGGCCTCGCCTGCTTATCTTTATATTTTCATATTTTCAGATGAGCCGGAATGTTAGTAGTAGGTGCTCAAGTGGTATTTGTTGAGTCAAATGTGTTGTTTAGCAGACTTTGAGCTGCTTTCAATTGTACGTAGTTCCAAAGGCTAACTTTGATTAGTTCCCATCCTTTGGTCTTCAAGAGACTTGATTCTGCCTAAAAGAAGCTAGGTTTTGAGTGAATTGTCTTGCTTTCTTAAAAAAATATATAAATGGCGTTCTTGTAAGAAATATGAAAAATACAGACGAATCACAAAGGTGAAGGTAAAAGCCCTCATAATCTCAGTACATAGGCATTGTTAGCATTTAGCTGTCTGTCACTGTGGATTGTTGTAAATCACAGTAGGTATTTTGTTGTATATATTCTTTCATAATTGGGCAGGTAAGCATTTTTAATACAGATTGAGAATAAGGCCTGTTGCCTGTCAGCAGAATGTGAAGTTTTGGGGCTTGTGTCACTGCCGTGCCGTTGGTTAATGTCAGACGGGGCAGAATTAGGTAGTTCACAGTGTTTGGGGCAGATTTGCCTTTCCAGCGTAACCCCTCCGTCTTCACTTGTAAGACTCTCTTCTGTACCTCTTGTAGCTCTCCCAGCCCGGTCTTGAGGTGACAGAGCACCAGATTAGCTGATGCTTGTAAGTCATGGGCTAAGGCATGAGCCCAAAGTGACAGTGACGGTCACCTTGCCCAATGGCCTCTTTCGCAGATGAAGAAATATGGGCCCAGAGGGAAGGCCTTTGTTCTAGCTATTCAGTTAGAGAACTGTGGTAACATTTTCATCATTTATAATCCTTAATTCTGGAGTTGTCCTGTTTTTCTCTCTTTCTGTAGAACAAAGAGTTGAATGACAGTTGGGCAGTCAGGATTTTTAAGATAAAAAAAAAGTTCAGGATTCCTGAGAGCTATCCAGATCCCATTCCAACCCTTATATCCTCTGTCAGGATTGTCTTAAGTCAGGGCTGCCCTTGAGGACTTGATCCCACAGTCTGGGGAAGGAAGTAGATGAATTCATTATGAAAAATGAATAAACTACCTGTGGTCACCCTGCCTTTCTCAGGTCTTCTGGGGAATCTGGGGAGTGGTACGTGTAGTGGAAACATGGGCTTGAGACTAAGGTAATGAGGTCACCAGGGTTGATTTCAAGCTCTGGTCTAGCCAGACGTGAGCTTTAGGTCCTTCCATTACTTTCCTTGGGAAGTTAAGTATTTGCAGAAGGTGCCAGGGTAGCCTAGCAAGGCCCCCCCACAGATTCACCCTGGCTCCCTCTGAAGCCCGTCCTCAACCTCTCTACGCTTTCCTTCGCCTTTAAAGGGTGGGGTTAGCCCTGTAGTTGCCGAGTTTCCTTCACGCTCTGAAGGTCTGGGTGGGTGAGCATTGATGGGCCTGCCCCTGCTCCCACCCTTGTAGCCTCTCTGGTTAACTGGCTCTCCTGGGGGGTGTGTGTTGGGGGTGATTGCAGTCACCGGAAGAAAAGAATGCGACAGCTCCAGAAAAAAATAAAGAACGGGACACTGAACATAAAGCAAGATGACCCCTTCGAACTGTTCGTGGCGGCCACAAACATTCGCTACTGCTACTACAACGAGACCCACAAGATCCTGGGCAACACGTTCGGCATGTGTGTCCTCCAGGTGGGTGGCTTCCCCAGGCCTGGGCCTGGAGTCCGAGCACGAGCGTTCCCCGCAAGAACAGCTGGGCCCTGAGGAGGAAGGCTCAGCCACCACCTCCCCTGCACACGGTCAGTGGAACACTTGGCCACTTGATAACTCAGCCCGTATGAGAATGAACTTTTCCACTTGGGGCAGCACTTACCTAGAGATACCAGAGCTGACACAGATGCTCCGTCACAGCTGCTTCTAACCAGCTGAAGGTGAGAAAGGAAGTGCTGTGAACCCCAAGCGACCCCCTGGCCCCTGGTCCTTCCTGGAACTAGCTGGAGACTTTGGTGAGCAGGGAGCAGTGGGACCTGTTTTCACCGACAGGGTAGAGCCCTGTGTGCACTCGGGCGTTCTCCCCAGCCTGCTTGATTGCCGTAACCACCGGCAACACCCTCCATCCCTCTCTGTCGTCCTGGAAATCCCCTCACTGTCCCCCTCACAGAGAACTACCTGGTGCTTTTTTCCACTGGTATTATTCTCTTGCCAGTCAAGTTAATAGACGAAATTTCATGTTTTTCTTTGTTTTGAGCTCTGGCGGTCTGTGTTTTATCCTTTTATTCCTTGACACTGTGACCTCCGCATCCCCCCAAAAAGAACACATTTAGGCTCAGATCCCCAATTTTTGTCCGTGTTTATAGTATGCATGTAATACTGTGGCATTATACGTTATAAAACATACCTTATAAAATGGAAATTAAGAAATGAGGGAAAAAATCATGAATTAGGAGTTTCTATTTTTTCTTTCTACCTTCCATTGGGTTGTCCCATACTGCTGGCTCGCACCCCACCGTGGAGACGAGAAGAGAGCATTTTGCCTCTTCTCACCCCACCACGGATTGGTAGCGAGTGTTCTCAGGCGGCCACTGTTACTGGTTGCCACGAAGGCTCCCTTAGGCAGTGGCTCCCCCGTGTGGCACAGTTGAGTCTTGTCAGACAGGTTCTAGCTGTGAGCACATCAGAAAATGCATGTGAGGGATTTGTGAAATGCAAGTGCGAATCAATGAAGGTGGGAGGATTTCTTCCCAAATAGGCTTTTGTCTGATATTCTTAGACACACCTGACATGCAAAACCATGCACCCCTCTTCTCCAGGACCGGGCTCGCTTCTCTGCCCATCGGGAAGGGGTGGGTGTATGTGTGTCCACACTGGTGAGTTGGGTGGGGGCTATGGTCTTGGCTTTGTGTTCTGAAGCCGGCCCTTAGTTGAGCTTCCCTGGGGGTGCTCTTGACCAGCCCTATCCAAGGTCTCCTTCTTCCAGGATTTTGAAGCTTTAACTCCAAACTTGCTGGCCAGAACTGTGGAAACGGTGGAAGGTGGTGGGCTGGTGGTCATCCTTCTACGGACCATGAATTCACTGAAGCAGTTGTACACGATGAGCATGGTAGGTGTGTGGTTTGTAACCGAACTCAGGTGGTTCAGACCAAGCTGTGTTTTTGCCGTTGGCCACTTTCTTTAAAGAACTTCCGTTGAGCAGTTCCAGTGAGCGGTCGGCACAAGCTCTGGGCTGGGAGCTTTTTGACTGCCAGTAATGAGAAGGTCACTGTGGGGAAATGTCAGTGGTCCTGACTGTGTCTTGGCATCTGAATTTCACATTTGATTTTAGTTATTTGCGGATTTCTACACCAGTGAGATTCGGGTGTGATGCAGCTGTTCCGTAGATCCATTTCTGGAGTGGTATTCTGCAGAGAGCCGTGCCAGTGCCTCATTCGTGTATTGTAAAAAAGGGACCACGCACAGACATCCTCACCAGTCCTCATCCTCGTGGATGATGAGGGAACATTTGCCAGTTCCACCCCCAGTTTGGCAAGAGCTTCGACTGTGGAAGGGTAGTTTCCATCCAGAGCCGAGGACATGGTTAGGAGTGGGACTGTGTCTCAGTGGATGCAGAGCTGTCAGTAATACCCCATCAGTATTGCCACGTGGATGTTCTGAGTTCTTAGGTATTCAGTCATGCCCATGGCCCTACTCGGGAATGGAGTTAGGATTAGCCTCAGGCTTTCATAAGCTGTGTTTCTACGGTGACCTGGACTTTGCTCAAACCTTAGTGCCTGCTTCCCATCACCACTGCTCTTCCCATCACCTGCCGCTGTGGCCCCTCTGGCTTCCTCGGGTGTCCTGAGAGGCCCACGCATTTGCTGTGGCCACTGGGATATCTGCAGGGCCCTCTTCCTTACCACATTCAAGTCCTTGGTCAAACACCGCCTCCTCAGCGTGGTCTTTCCTCACGCCCTGTTTGGAATGCGTGACCTGCTTTGTTTTTCTTCAGAACATTGGCCAACTACCTGAAGTTACATATTTATTTGTTTATTGTCTGACTTCCTGTGCTAGTCTCTAAACTTCATGGGATCAGGAACTTTGTTTTCCTTGCTGGTGCACTCCCAGATACTGGGAGAGTGGCCGGCATTTAGTAAGCACTCATTAAATGCTTGTGAATGAATGACCTTGTGCCCACGTCAGTTTGTTTGTCCATCTTCTCCCTTTCATATGGCTGTCTGCTCCTCACCTCAGAGGGCTTTCCCTCTCTACTGCGTGTAAGTAACTGCCCCCTGCCATTTGCGCTCACTGCACCCTGGTTTTCATTTGTAGCATTGGCCAGGATTTTACTCTTTTGTTTCTCTTCAACCATCAGACCATAGGCTTCATGGGAACGGAGGCCATGCTTCGTTAAACACCAGTGTATAGCCAGCATGTCTGGCACACAGTTGGCACGTATGTTTTTTGTGTTTTTTTTTTTAATTTATTTATTTGTCAGAGAGAGAGAGAGAGCTCGAGCACAGGCAGACAGAGTGGCAGGAAGAGGCAGAGGGAGAAGCAGGCTCCCTGCCGAGCAAGGAGCCCGATGTGGGGCTCGATTCCAGGACGCTGGGATCATGACCTGAGCCGAAGGCAGCTGCTTAACCCAGGCGTCCCTGGCACATATGTTTTATTGAATGAAGACATTTTATGGTGCTGGATAAAATGTGAAAAAATGTCACAATTGAGGTGAGGGGAAGTTTGTTGTCATAAAAAAACACTACACTGAGAGTTTGCTGATCCCAGTTCCAGCAAGGAGCGGTCCGACCCTTGAGCACAGCAGATCGCGTAGGGATGGATTTCCAGCAGCAGCTCTGGCGCCTCTTTATTCCAGGGCTACTTGTTAGAACGTCTGTACAGAGACCCGGAGCCCCAGTGTTACTGTGGGATGTCTTTGTTCACGGATGTTGTCTCTTTCAGGACGTGCATTCAAGATACAGGACCGAGGCCCATCAGGACGTGGTGGGAAGATTTAATGAGAGGTACGTCTGAGGCACATTCTTTAGGCCCTTAATTGTGAGGAGCCGTGGCAGGAAGCATATTTTTGTCTTGGCCCCAGCGGAAAGCTGCGCTCTCATCCGAGGGCAGGTGGCACGGGGCCAGAGTGGTGAGAGCCTGGACAGCAGTGGTGGTTGGGAAGCCAAGTGCAAGCAGTGAAAGTGAGCGGGGGGCTGGGGCTTGAACCCAGTCCTCCTCCTCGTTCGCTTCTTGCTTACTTTCCTGTCAAAGGGGTGATTGGTCTGGGTCACCCTTTCCCAAAATGTGTTTCACAGAACGTTAGTATTTTAAGAGGGACTTGATGTCAAAAGGGTTTCTGGCCCGTTGTGTCTGGGAAGTGCTGATACGGTTTGTTTGTCCTGTGTGAAGACTCACGTCGGCCCGTCGTAGCCTCTGGACGTCTTGCTGCAGCAGGGACCTATTTAACTGACCGTCCCCAGATTTATCTGACCACAGAGCCCTTTCTCAGGGAGCAGTGGTTAGCAGCCTATGAAACTGCATAGGAAGCTGTTGCCTGGGTCAGTGGTCCTCGTCTAGAGCAGTCTTGCTCACTGGGGACATGTGGCAGTGTCTGGAAACATTTCGATTGTCATGACTTGGGGGACACCGTTGGAGGGGTGGGGGACGCTGCCGGCGTCTAGTGAGTAGAAGCCAGGGATGCTGCCGACCAGCCTGAAGTGAACAGAACAGCCCCACAACAGAGTCTGAAATGTTGCTCGTGCTGATGTTTAGAAGGCCTAGCCTCGAAACTTGGGGCCTTTCCAGTTTTCATCGTCTCTGGTGCTTTCACTCAGTAGACAGATTAGGTCGGGAGCTGGCCGCCTCCTGCCGAATAGAACAGAAGGAAGCCTGTGACAGGAGCCCGTGAGGCTCTCTCCTTGTGCTAGGGGAGGCCCTTGAATTCTCCAGTCAAACACACTTTTTCCTGCACTCAGGAGCGTCGGTGTTAATTTCTTAAGGGAGCTTTTCTCTCTTCTCCCTTGTCTTTACTTTTTCCTAGTGGCAGAAGGTAAATTCGTTCATGTATGGGTTTGTTTCCCTGTGTGACTGGTGATCGTTTATGGGGTGGGTTTGGAGCGCCCCACTGAAGGATGGCCTGAGACAGCACAGTTTTTTGTTTTTTTGGTTTTTTTTGACAGAGAAATCACAAGTAGGCAGAGAGGCAGGCAGAGAGAGAGGGGAAGCAGGTTCTCTGCTGAGCAGAGAGCCTGATGCGGGGCTCGATCCCAGGACCCCTGAGATCATGACCTGAGCTGAAGGCAGAGGCTTAACTCATTGAGCCACCCAGATGCCCCGAGACAGCTCAGTGTTTACAGGGTGAGCGTGAGAGGGTGTGGGAAGAGCCATGTGACACAGGGAGCAGTGATGCTTGTGCACAGTAGGAGTGCTTACAGCCTGTCTCTCAAGACAGTTCTGGGTGTTCTTGTTTGCTGTATAAAGCACGTTTCGGGGGCGCCTGGGTGGCTCAGTCCGTTAAGCTTCTGCCTTCTGCTCAGATCATGATCTTGGGGCCCTGGGATGGAGCCCCACATCGGGCTCCCTGCTCCACAGGGAGTCTGCTTTGCCCTCTGCCCCCTCCCACTGCCTTTTCTGTCTTGCTCACTCTCTCTCAAATGAGTAAATAAAATCTTAAAAAAGCCAAAAAAAAAAAAACCCAAAAAAACATATTCAGGTACCTTGTAAAGGAAGCTCAGAATCCTCTTGCCCTGCCATCCAACTGGGTTTTGGCTTTCTGTAGCTTTTTTAGAGCCAATGACTCTTAGAGCCAATGACTCCCTGCTTGGGGAGCAAATGACTTTCCTGAAGAAAAGCCACACCTCTGTTATGTAGACACTGCCCTCCTTCCCCCCAACACCTCATGACCGTTTTGTTCCTCAGATTTATCCTCTCTCTGGCCTCTTGTAAGAAGTGTCTCGTCATCGATGACCAGCTCAGCATCCTGCCCATCTCCTCGCACGCTGCCTGCATTGAGGCCCTACCTCCCCGGACCCCGGTGAGTCAGCCAGCCGGCCAGGAGTCAGGCCGAGGCCGTGTTTTCTGTGGAGACCCTCCTGTGGCAGTGGCAAACCTCTTCTCTCTGGCAGGAGGAGAGTCTTGGTCCTTCTGACCTGGAGCTGAAGGAGTTGAAGGAGAGCTTACAGGACACCCAGCCGGTGGGTGTGTTGGTGGATTGCTGCAGGACCCTAGACCAGGTGAGTGTGGCATTCCGAGCTCCCCACACCAGGATGGACAGTGCAGGGGAAAATAGAACGTGCAGAAAGCTACAGACAAGTCCTACAGCTAGGACAAGTCAGGAGAAGTCAGGACTTGGATCCTCCTGGGGAAGGGACTTTTCTCTTGCTTTAACTTGTGCAGGAACATCAGGGCTAGTCTCTGTCATCTGCGTTCATAACAGGTCCAGGGATTACCTCCTCCCCCACCCCAGGTCACCAGTTCTGGAAGTAGAGGGTCTGGGGCTGTGCTGGGGCAGATGGATTGAAATTAAAGAGGAACCTCCCCGGCACTTTTTCCAAAAGAGGGTGATAGATCTGTATTCTTCCATTTTAGTTAAGTTTTAATGACATAAAGATTTTGCTTCCGCTTTGTGTAGAAGTGAGAGGAGAGCCTGAGGCCCCTTGTACCCTGGTTCCAGAATGAGGTCTGATGGGGCCGTGTGCGGTGGTGTGGCTAGGTGGGCTGGGAGGGAGCTTCCAGGATGCATTTCTGTGCTCACCAAGGTGATCAGGGCTAGTACCCTCAGCTTCTCTAGTGGTTCCTGGGCTGTGCAGGACCTGACTTTGCCCAGAGGGCTTCACGCTGTCACATGTGTTCAGGGTTCTGGTCCAGCCTGAGCCAGAGGAACAGTCCAGGCCTCTTGGCACTGGGCTCTGCCCTCATGATGGAAGACAGCTGCAGTGACACCTCCCACTTGGGGTGGAGGCCCAGCAGGGTGATTTCCCTGCTTGTTCTAGAAATAGAATTATCGGCCACATAGCTCTCTGCAGCCCAGGCTGCAGGCTCTAGGCTTCTTTGAGCCACTTTCTCGTCCCCTTTGTCAGAGAGAGGAAATGAGCGAGAGGATGGAGAAAGGGCAGAAGAGGGAGAAGGTATAAAAACAGTAGGAGCGTTGTAAGAAAATAGACAGGAAAAACATTGCTAAGTATGAAAGAGCGTGCTTTAAAAATGGAAGATGGTGTTTCTACTTGGCAGTTCCCCCTCTGCAGAGACAATTGCCGTTAACAGTTTATTGTGTGTTCTTGAACTTTTCCTGTGTATACAAATGGAGATTTTACAAATATGTGAAGGGATTATGCTGTAGTGTAAGTGGTCCCCTAGTAGGCATTTGAGTTGATTCCAGCTTTTTTTCCTATTATAGACAATGCTGTTAGGATCTTTTTACAGAAATGCACTGTCTCTAGGATAAGTTTCTAGAAGAATTGCTGGATTAGAGTGTGTGTGCATTAAAACGAGTGTCGCACTGGTTCATGGAACCAGCAACAGTGTGAAAACGCATTTTTCCCTACACCTTGCCAGCACTGGGTATGGTTAAACTTCTAAGCCTACCAGCCCTGTGTTACAGGGACATAGGATCACTCTTTTGATTTGTGTTGCTTTAATTATGAGAAGAGCAGGTACTTTTTCATACAATTACTGGGCATCTGGGTTTGTTTTGTAAATTATTTCGGGGGGTTTGTTTTTCATTGTAGCATATTGTTTTAGAATGTATTTTCTAAAAATATTTTTTTAAAGATTTTATTTATTTGACAGAAATCATGAGTATGCAGAAAGGCAGGCAAGGGGTGGGGTAGGGGGAAGCAGGCTCCCTGCTGAGTAGAGAGCCTGATGCAGGGCTTGATCCCAGACCCTAACTTCATGACCTGAGCTGAAGGCAGAGGCTTAACCCACTAAGCCATCCAGGTGCCCCAAAAGACTTACTTATTTGAGAGAGAGAGAGCATGCACATCTGTGCAGGGGAGGGGCAGAGGGAGAGAATCTTTAAGCGGACTTCCTGCTGAGCAGGGAGCCCAACGTGGGTCTTGATCCCACGATCCATGAGACCATGACTTGAGCTAAAACCAAGAGTCGGACGTTCAACTGATTGAGCCACCCAGGCGCCCCTAGAATGCATTTTTAGTGCAGATATCTTACCCTTCTGTTATGTTAGATTTTTTTCCTGGTTATGTTTTATCAGAATTTAGAACTTCTTACCAGTAAGCAACAAACGAACAAAATACAGCGCTCAGCAAAAGCCATTAAGAAGAGTAGGACCTGGATCTCCTCTGAGTGTTTCCATCTGGAGAGACTCTGGCTTCTTGAAGCGCTTTCCCTTCCTTCCTTTCCATCTGCCTGGGCTTGTGTCTCCTCAATGTCTTCTTCAGTGTCACTGCCTGGGTGTGTCAGGCAGCTTCTTTAGGACCAGACAGGCCAGGCTGGACCATCTGGCCTTCTTCCTAGTTTCAGCCTTTCCCTGGGCAGATCCCAGGCGGGGAGTAGAGTTTGGCCCCCGAGTAGTATTGTGGTTCCTCCTCTCATTCAGTGCCTCTGGCCTCTTGCTCTCCTAGGTGCTAGACACGACCCTAGGCACTGGGCTCCACAGTAGAAAGGAGGGGCTCACCTGCTTTGTGGAGCTTGCGTTCTGGTGGGTTGAGTCTGACCTTGAGTCGAGGTAATGGGCCAATCCTGATATGTAGTAGAAGGTGCTGTGTACGATGGGGAAACACACAGTGTCACAGAGGGATCAGGAATGCAGGAGGTGGGCAGAGGGTGTGGTTCTGGGGAGCCTGGCTTAGAAGGTGATCCTTGAGCAAAGCCTTGAAGGAGTTGGGGAAATGAACCCCAGGGCCTTTGGAGGGAGAGTGCTTCTGGCGAGGGGCCACCAGGGGCAGAGGCCTGAGGTAGGAGTCTATGCAGTGTGCTCGGGGACTAGCAAGGAGGCTGCCTGGGTTGAAGCAGAGTGAGCCGATGCGAGTAGGAGGAGATGACAGAGGTCATGAGGTGTAGCTGCGTGGCCCCGGAGGGCTTGGCACTTATTGTCTGAGAGGTGGGCACCCACGGTAGGTTTCACAAGCCCAGTCTCTTAGCACAGCTGCTGGAGGGATCCCCAGGCTCAACTTTAAAATTTACCCTCTGGCTGCTGTGTTGAGTCTAGACTGCAGGGGAACAAAGGCGGAAGCAGAAAGACTAACTGGGAGTCTCTTGTAATAATGGGGGAAGACTGCATGGGGCCTTTGAGCAGCATGGCAGAGGAGGACACTGGTGAGGGATGGTAGGATTGGTACATATTCTGACGGTAGCATTGATGGGCTTTGCTGGTGAATCAGAGGTAGGGAGAAAATGGAGAGGCTGTTGGCCTGAATAGTGGGACAGTTAACTGAGAGGGTGAAGACTGTCGATGGAGGAGGTTGGTGGGGGACACCCCGGGTTCCCCTCAGGTCAGTTTGAGGAGTCCGACAGACACCTAAGTGGAGACATGTAGGGGCAGTTGCGTGTATACAGGAGTTTGATGGGTGGGGAAGAGGTCTAGAAGTGGGTGTTCCCAGCGTCCGAGTGGCATCGCAGGCCCTGAGACTGAGAGATGACGACCAGACGGTGAGAAGCCCAAGTGCTGAGCTTTGCCTCCTGGCCTGCTGGAAGAGGCCCCCTTTGACTTACCCCTGACTTCCCCACAGTAGTGGTGGTAGATGGCTGAAACTTGGTCTTTCTCAAAGCTGGTCTAACAGGGTTCTCTTTTCACAGGCCAAAGCTGTCTTGAAGTTCATCGAGGGCATCTCTGAAAAGACCCTGAGGAGTACTGTCGCACTCACGGCTGCCCGAGGAAGGGGGAAGTCTGCAGCTCTGGGATTGGCTATTGCTGGGGCAGTGGCTTTTGGGTAAGGAGCTCTCATTCCCCTGCTTTGGGGAGTCTGAGGAATAAGTGTGCAGAATAGGAGTCAAGGGACTGGGAGACTGTCCCTGGGGCTGTGTGAGCCCCTGTGTGATTTCTCTAGGTTGTGGGTTCCTGTCTAGACGCAGCGACACTGTTTCCCCCACCCCTGGGGGTGCACACATGTGATGCAGGCATGTGGAAGCATGCAACAGGACCTTTGTGATCACTATTTAAAGTTGAACACACAGAAAAAGTGGGACAGATGTTTAAGAGGAAAGAAACAGGAGTGAGAAACTTTAAAACTCTTTAGGAGATTGGGACGCCTGCGTGGCTCAGCTGGTTGAGCAGCTGCCTTCGGCTCAGGTCATGATCCCAGCGTCCTGGGATTGAGTCCCGCATCGGGATCCTTGCTCGGCAGGGAGCCTGCTTCTCCCTCTGCCTCTGCCTGCCACTCTGCCTGTGCTCATTCTCTCGCGCTCTCTCTCTCTGACAAATAAAAAAAAAACAAAAAACAAAACTCTTTAGGAGATGGGAATGTATGTGACTATCTTTGCTGACTGCAGAAAGTATACATTTGACATTTTAATGGTTTTGATCAGTCGAACAGCTTATTTGCTCTTGAGGAGCTGCGTTTGAGTGTGATGTTCCTTTCTGTTCTTTTGCCCTGGGCGGGAGTTTTATGCAATTGCCAGAAGAGCATTTACTTCCCTCTTCACAGGCAGAAATAATGGACCTAGAATTTACCATGTCCTCATATGCGTGGTCTTCCTTGGTGCTCCTAGTAGCTCCATAAGCATTTCACAGCGGGATAAACCTAGGCCCAGGGAGTTTCAGTGAGTCACTCACCATTCCCCAGCAGGTCAGTGCTGGCAGTGCTGGGGCCGGGGGCAGCCCCTGACTTCTGGTCTGTCATTCCTGATGCTCCGGTGGGGCTGGTCAGCACCTTCACCATTGGCACTCTGCACTCGACCAGGGCCCCTGCAGGTTCGCTGCGGTCTTGGCCTGAGCACCCATTGAGCTGTTGGGCCTCACTGTCTGGAACGCTTTTAGCACAGCTAGTGATGAGTGAGGCCACCCTCTGGTCCCAGGACACAGGCCTGTTCCTGTGTTCTCCTTAGTTTGGGACAAAAATGTATGTGGATCTGGAATTTCACTTTTCCTCCCTAGAAAGTGTTTTTTTTTTTTTTTCCCCTGCCGTTATCTTTGTTAATCACCTGTGGGACAGGGCAAATAACAATCTCTTCTTTCCTCTTACATTCCCTACACGTCCCTTAAAAAAATTGTCCTTTTCTTTTGTTCAATAGGTACTCCAACATCTTTGTTACCTCCCCAAGCCCTGATAACCTCCACACTCTGTTTGAATTTGTCTTCAAAGGATTTGATGCTCTGCAGTATCAGGTAGGAAATGAGGATAAGGATTTAGTTAGGTTCCATGCTGGGCTTAAGTCTAGGTGAAGTCCTCAAAATGCCTGCTTACTTTAATTTTAGTTTCTAAAGTTTGTCCTTGATTTGACTCTCTCCATCAGGAGCACCTGGATTATGAGATCATTCAGTCTCTCAATCCTGAATTTAACAAAGCCGTGATCAGAGTGAATGTATTCCGAGAACACAGGCAGACCATTCAGGTAAGGCTTGTTCTAAAACCCTGTTGTGTGGGGCCAGTGTTCTGCTGTATTTAAATACAGCCATTTTAGATCATTTTATGGCATGTGTAATTGGGAGTCTTGTATACGTGTTGCTGCTTTATGATAAACCTGATCCAGATTTTCAGCCTCTTGTCAAGGAAAACCTGGAAGCAGACTTGTAGCCAGGTAGGAAGGTTATCGTTTTATCCCTTGGAAATTGAGTAAGTGGGATCGTGACCGTGAACCAGCTAGAAGAACTACACTCGCTGTCTGACGTCAGGTCTGATGTTCCTTAGTTTACGGTAGGTTTTGAGATGGTGCATCTGTAACTAGAACAACAGCCTCACCATTTAAAAGAGAACGAGAACTTTGGAAGATGTACTCTGAATCTTTGTGGTTTAGCTAGTGCCCTATTTTCCTTTTTAAACAGTGTTTCCCTGAAAGCTCCATAAACCTCCAGTGCTCTGGAAGCCTGAATGGCGTGCGCGTGTCCAAAGGCTGCAATTTTGCTCAGTTGTAGAGAAGCATCAGTGTGACAGGCTTGCAGAAGGGATGGAGGCCCCTGGGCTCCCAGCAGAGGAGGCTCATCTATGATTTTCGGTCTTGGGGTGGGAAGTGGGCCAGGTAAACTTGGCAGTTTGTGACCTTTTCTGCCTGTAAAGGCATATGTATCCGCCTGTCAGGGAGCTATACCTTTCATCACAGGTTCAGATTGTAAGTAATGGTAAGTGTCTCTGCCTTTTACCTAAGGATCTTCATTTTTTCCTGCTAGGTCTCTTTCTAGAATTCCTTCGTTCTGTACATTTCTTCCCATTTTTGCCGGATTCCCTCAGCCTCCCTAAAAGGGAGGAAGTCCGATGGTGGGGTGGGGTGGGGGCAGGCGACAGGCAGTGAGAATACAGAGACCTGTTAAAACTAAAGAAAAATACACAAACCAGAGAAAGGAAACCTTTCCTTGAAATGCCCAGGCTCAGCCCTTACTGCTCTTGGGATCTGTAATCAGAGACCGGCTTGTATTGCCAGAGTCCCTTTGTCTCCAGGCTGGAGTTTAAACACAGAAGAGGTGACCTGACTTTATGAGGCTCCATTTGGGTCCCTTTGAGGCCTCCTTCTCCTTGCTGGAAATTGAGAAATAGACGGATATTAGATTAAAGTTGGCTACGCCTCTCCGGGAGGCTGCTTTCTGCTGCTTTTATGAGGTGCTTGTTTAGTTTTTTCCCCTTAAAGAGTCCAAGACATGGGGCCCTACTGAGGGTGTGTGTTTGCAGTTAGAGTTGAGTGGGGCTGCTCTGTCCCTGACCCATCATTCCACTTCTAGCAAAGCAGTTAGATGATCTTACTTGTAAAGAAATACTTGAGAAAAGTACGGAGGTCAAGTTATACTCAGAATCCGAGCACATAAGCCTAAGAAATATTGACACTTTGTTGTTTGCTGTGTTTATTTCATATTTTATAATCACTTTTATTTTTGTCTTGAAGCTGTAAAGCATCAGAGACAAAATCGAAGCCCGTCTTGTGCCCTCCCCCTCCCATTCCCTCCTTCTGCCACTCCCATAGGTAACTGGGCTCTGGGTTGGTGTGTTTCCTTTCATTTCCTGTGTTTGTATTTTACTAAGTAATTAGGTATCCATGAACAATAACATACCATACTTGTCCTTTTTTGGCCTGCCTTGTTACTCAGCATTTGTTTTCAAGATACGTCCAGATGAAAGCTTGCAGCTCTGGTTGATTTTCAAGCATTCTATGTTTACATTACTGTTTATGTTTCTAGGAATGGAACTATTCGATTTAGGGCATGCACAGATTCTTTTCTTTGTCTTTGCCAGATTCTCCTTTAAAAAAGTGTCCCAGTTTACCTTCCCACCAGCATTTTTTTTTTTTAGTTTTTGTTTTCCTCAAGTTCTTACCAACATGGGGTGTTTTATGGCTATTTATTTTCCGTGTCCGTGAGTGAAATGGGACCTCCTCACCATCTCTGGCATTGTGCTGCTTACTAGCGAGGTTGTGTGTCTTTATGTTAGTTCAGGTTTTCCCTCCTGTAAAATACCTCTTCGTGGCCTTGCCCAAACTTTAAAAATAGCAGGAGGCCCTGAAGAAACTGAGGGGGTGGTTTGCATGCGTAAGGATGCCAAACTTAGGGCAAGTTTGTGGTGTTAGGTGGCCAAGCTAGTCATACAGTTAAGGATATGTGAGTGTGTGTGTATTAGGAAGGCATCATCGAGTCTTAGAATCGTCCTCTTCAGGGCTGGGAGACTTGGCCTTAATGATGATGGTGTCCAAGCAGGTAGCCCAGGACCCAGTGCGTAGGAGGTGCTTGAGACACCAACCGTCCCATCCACCGCCCTGCTGGGACGAGGCTGTGCCTCTGGCTCCCTGGCCAGGGCGAGGCTGGGGAGAAGCATGGGAAGACAGAGAAGAAAGGAAGGGGAAGCCCTACCTATCAGTACTAGGCCAGGCACCAGCCAGGGCATTTTTCCAGATTTCCCTGATATTTCTCCCAAGCGGCCATCAGATGGGTATTTCCTCCACTTTACCGGACAGGAGTCTGAGGCTGCAAGGCTGAGTGACCCGTCCAGGGCATGTAATTGGTGGTTGAACTTCTGAACCCAGGTGTTGGGCTTCAAGCCAATTCTGTTTTGTTCTGCCAAGAAAAAGTGGAAAGAAAGAATGAGAGAAGAACTGGGAAGTGGAAAAGAGGACAGAGAGGGGCCTCTATGAGGCCTTGCAGGGATCACAGCTGTGGCCCAGGGGTGGCCGGGTGGTAACATAAACTTTTCTTCCCTACAGTATATACACCCTGCAGATGCTGTGAAACTGGGTCAGGCCGAGCTTGTTGTGATTGATGAAGCCGCCGCCATCCCCCTGCCCCTGGTGAAAAGCCTCCTGGGCCCCTACCTTGTGTTCATGGCATCCACCATCAACGGGTAAGCACTTGGGTGGGAGTCATTGCTCCCGTTGTAGGTTCTTGCCCGTTAGCAGGCGTGAGTGAACGTGTCTGGGTCGGGCTAGGTGGTCTGGTTCTCGAAGCCAGAGTCATAGGAGCTGCTTTGGTCTCTCCTGGCGCATTGAAGTCAGTCTCTCATTAACGAGTGGCACCCACCTCTGGTCTGATGGTAAAATGGGCAGCACGAGACTGACGAATTTCATAACTCAAGTGGTGAGGGTCTCATCTTGTCTCTAGGCCTGATTAGTTTTCAGAGAGCACCCAGCAGTACTGATGTCATCTCTCTTATCTCTGCCATGTGAAAATACAGTGTGACAGCAACTATCAAATTAGCATAAGATAGCAGTCTTTTTTTGTAAACATTTATTTAATTTGAGAGCAAGGTGGGGGAATGGGCAGAGGGGGAGAGAGGATCCCTAGCAGACTCCCCACTGAGCATGGAGCCTGACTCGGGGATTGATCCCACGACCCCGAGATCGTGACCTGAGCCAAAACCAAGAGTCAGATGGTTAACCAACTGAGCCCCCCTGGTGCCCTAAGACAGCAGTCTTACAGTGGCTCAAGAGTTTTGTTTAGATACTTGAAATAGTTAGTTTATGCTTGCTGGGGAACCATTGGGAAAAACAGGCAAGCAAAAAGAAAAGTCATCAATAGTATCACCACTGAGAAGTAGCTTCTGTTAGAATTTTGTTATACATTTTCTACACACTTACTTTACTTTTTTATTTTGAACAAGAGTGTGAACATTGTTTACATATTGTTTTTAGTTTGCTTTTTAATGTAACAATATATCGTGAGCTCTTTCCAGGTCAGTAAGTATCTATCTTCAATATTGGAAAGATTTCTTTGTGTGAATCATATCTTGAAGAGATAATCCTCTGGTAACAGGTATTATTGTGTCTGCTTTACTATACTGAAAATATTTTAAAAAATGGATTTTACTTTTTTTGCGAACAGTTTTATTGAGATATAATTCATATACTAAGCAGTTTACCCACTTTGAATGTGTAATTCTGTACTTTTTAGTATCTGCACAGAATTGTGCAACCAGCCCCACAATCAATTTTGCATTTTCATCACCCCCAAAAGAAAAACCATACCCTTTACCTATCACCCTCTAATCCCCCTGCTTTGGGGAACTACTAGTCTACTGTCTGTATAGATTTGCCTGTTCTAGATGATTCATATAAATGGAATCAAACAATGTGGGGTCTTTTGTGACTGGCTTCTTTCACTTACCATGTTTTCAAGGTTCGTCCGTGTGTCTTGTGTCAGGATTTCCTTCCTTTTTAATGATCAAATAATATTCCATTGAATGTTTATACACATTTTGTTTTTCCGTTTACTTGTTGATGGACATTGGGGTTGTTTCTGTCTTTTGGCTGTCAGGAATAATGCTGCTGGGAAGGTTTTCTGTGTGGACATGTTTTCAGTGCTCTTGGGTCTATACCTAGGAGTGAAATTCCTGGGTCAGATAGTAGCTTTACATTTAGCTGCTTGAGGATCTGCCAGACTGTTTTTTGAAGCAGCTGCACCAATTTAAATTCCCACCCGCAGCGTATGAGATTTCCAAGTTTTCCATGTCCTTGCCAGCATGTGTGTTACATGTCTTTTTGATTATAGCCATCCTAGTGAGTGTGAAGTTGTGTCTCTGTTATGGTCTTCATTTGCATTTCCCTAATGGCTGACGATGTGGGTGGGGCATCTTATCATGTGCTTATCCACCGTTTGTGATCTTTGGAGAAATAGCTATTTAGATCCTCTGCTCATTTTTCTATTTGGCGTATATTCGTCTTTTTATTACTGAGTTGTAAGTTTTCCTCATGTATGTATTCCAGGTACCGGTGCCTTACATGATTTACAAAAATTTTCTTCTGTTTTTTTCCCCACTTCCTTGATAATGTCCTTTGAAGCGCCAAAATTGTTTTGTTGCTTGTGCTTACTTGTTTTTGTTCTTTTTTTAATAAGTAAATGGGATTCTTTTGAGAAAGCTTTGTTACGTGTGGCTGAATAATGTGGAGAATAAAACATTCCGATTTTTTGATCATTCTTTAAAAATAGTATTCGAGTAAGAGGAAGTATTTATATGGTCTGTAAATATTATCATACTACGTACCACGAGGTGATGTAATACTGAACAAAAAAGAAGACCCACTAAGCGGTCTGCCCCCCTCCCCACCCGCGCTCCCCCCAGCTATGCTGTGACTGAAGGAGGAAATACAAATGAGTCCATTTGGTGGCCAGAGTAAAGATGATTTCTTTTTTCTTTCTTTCTTTTTTTTTTTTTTTTTCCAAATCTTTGTTAGTTGTCTTGTCACCTTCTCAGTGGGAAGAATGAGAGGAATTACTGAGGTGGTGGGTTATTCGGTCCTGCCTTTCCAAACCGGAAGCACTCTGCCTTCCTTCAGGTGCGTCTGCGACGGCAGCTCGCTCACTGACCCTGAACACTGTTCCAGTTCGTTATGCTGAAGGCTTTACTCGCATCCTCTTTCCAGTCCTTATTTTCTTTTTGGTTCACAGCACGGTCCGGTGAGGTGTGAGGCTTAAAGAGGGGGAGTTCCTTGCCCACAGGTGCTAAGTAGTCACGGCAGACTTGAATCCCGGCCCGCCGGCCCCCAGCTGAGGCACCCTGCTGCCTCGCCTCCTGTGGGCGTGCACACCCTCTGCGGGAGTCCAGACGGCAGCAGGGTGAGGAAGGGAGCTCTCCCTCCTCTCCTAGGGGGTGGATTTCGGACGTCCTGCCTGATGGCCTTTGCTTTTGCTCCTAGCTACGAGGGAACCGGCCGGTCCCTGTCCCTCAAGCTGATCCAGCAGCTCCGTCAGCAGAGCGCCCAGAGCCAGATCAGCACCACCGCAGAGAACAAGGCCACAGCGACAGCCAGACTGGCCTCAGGTACCTCCAGAGCTCTTCACGGGCCTGTCCACGCCAGGTCCCCGCAGACCATGGTGCGGGATCATCTCCTCATACCAGCCTGGGTGGTATCAGACTGGCCAGCCATGGGGCACAGAGGCTGGGTCCCCCAGAAAGTGGAGTTGCTTTCCCCAGGGAACAGCAGGCCAGTGACCCGTTGGGAGCCTGACCTAGGCCTTCTAGATTGGGCCCTGGTTTGTCACCGCCTCAGGGCATGTTATACTGACTTAGTGGGATCCCTGTGGGATCAGTGTCATGGCAAATTGAACATCCCCAGAACAGTTTAAAACCACTCAGTTTGAATTCTCCAACCATATTTACCTGGGCCTGTGACAGAGGGAGTAGAACATCTGCCTTCCTCTTTTTGACAAAACGTGTCTAACAATTCTTCTCATCGTGTATGTGTGTTTCGGGGAGCAGTGCGAACCCTGCATGAGGTCTCCCTGCAGGAGTCCATCCGATATGCCCCCGGAGATGCAGTGGAGAAGTGGCTGAACGACCTGCTGTGCTTGGATTGCCTCAACATCACCCGGATAGTCTCGGGCTGCCCCCTGCCCGAGGCCTGCGAGCTGTATCCTCCCGGCGCCTGCGCCCCGTGAAGGGAGGGGGCCATGAAGGCACTGAACAGAAGGCCTCGGCCCTTTGTTCCATAGGCTGCTGCTCCAGGGAGAGGGGAAAGTTGAATGTTCTCCATTTCCTTGCTGTTCCTTCCCTACAATATGGGGTTTCTCTGAAGGACGCGGGGTTCCTCCTTCCCCTGGGGGCGATCTGTGTATCCACGTCCCTTCTGGAAGCAGTCCTGTTTTGGCTCTCTTTGCTTTGTTTTGGTTGCTTAACTCCAGACCCAGCTACTATGTTAACAGAGATACCCTCTTTTGCTACCACAAGGCCTCTGAAGTTTTCCTGCAAAGGCTTATGGCCCTCTATGTGGCTTCTCACTACAAGGTAACTGCAGCCAGCCAGCCCTCGGGTGCACTCGGGTGCACTTTAGCTCTGACGGTCCCTTTTTTTGGCTTTTCATATCTTTTACTACCTGATGGCTCAGGTGACCATTGTACTGGGACTTAGATGTTCTGCACTGATACTGCTGGAGAGATTCCATTGTCCATTGTTCACACCCATCTTGGGCTTCCAGCTGTGCAGAGTGTGGAATTCCTGCTCGCAGCTGGGGAGAGTGGAGAGCTTTGCCGCTTTTGAAACAGGGTATTGTGTTTCTCACTTGTCTGCTACACAGATGGGCTCCGAGGGCATAGCAGCGGTTACCTGGTGGGACCGACCGACCGAGGCCAGTCTTGTACCTCTGGGCTGTATTTAAGGAGCCCCAAATGAGAATTTAGAATATTTGAAAGTCTTCCAGAGTGAAGGGCATGTTGGGAAGGACACTTTGTGAGGCTCTAGGTAGCATTGTTATGAACACCCTTCAAAGGAAGGCTAAAGAGTTAGGTGTTAGAAGTGGTGATAGGTTTTGTTGAAGTAGCAAGCAGCCTCTTCTCAGGAAGAAGTTCCCTTCCCGGCTGTGAAATCCGCAGCGCTGACGAAGCAGTCCTCTGCCCTCCTCCTTAGCCTCAGCACTTGTATAACGATGACAGCAAACATTTGAGGCAAAGTCCCTCCTAGGCCGTTTCGCAGGGTCTCCGGCTGGCCGGCCGACATACTAGAAAAGTGCTCAGCCGGGGTTCAGCTCGCAGCTTGGCTTGGGGGAGGGCGGTACTCCAGTCAGCCCATGACTCCGGAGTGGCCTCTCGAGGAAAGAATAAGAGGAATGGTTCTCACGGACTCTGTTTGTGCCCCACAGAACTCTCCCAATGATCTCCAGATGCTTTCCGATGCACCTGCTCACCTTCTCTTCTGCCTCCTGCCCCCAGTGCCCCCCACCCAGAATGCCCTGCCCGAAGTGCTTGCTGTCATCCAGGTATGGTGGCCGGTATTTGGGGAAGCACTTAGGAATCAAGGGTTAATGGCTCAGTAGCTGGGGTGTGGGGGGGGAGGTGTTGATTCCCCGGGTGATTTGAGGCAGGTGATTAGGGTGCATGGAAGGAAACCACCCCTGCCTGCCGGAAACCCAGAGCCTCACTGTTGGAGGAGAGGTGAAAGTCGGAACTGGCCACTCGTATTTTGACCTAGGGTTTCTCCTAAAACAGAACTTTTTTGTTTGTTTGTTTTCCTCCTTTATTATAAAAGCAATACTTGTACTTCTAAAATTAGAAGAAAAGGCTTGGAAACAATAATGTTTTTAATGCCTGGCATGTACTTACACGTTTCTTTTTTTTTTTTTTAAGATTTTATTAGAGAGAGTGCGCACACCCACACACGCAGGGAGGGGACAAGCAGATTCCCCACGGAGCAGGGAGCCCAGTGTGGGCGTCGATCCCGGGACCCTGGGATCCTGACCTGAGCCAAAGGCAGACGCTTAACTGACTGAGCCACCCGGGCGCCCCTACTAATGCGTTTCTATGTTATTTTTCCTTTTCATGTACATGAGATCATAATGTTAGGAAAGAGCTGGCCATGTTAGGCAAGCTGCAGAACATTGCTGATGTTCTGTGAGTGGGCTCGCTCCCTGCTTCTGGCCTGTCTGGACCGTCCTGCTTGCCCTGCAGGTGTGCCTTGAGGGAGAGATCTCTCGCCAGTCCATCTTGAACAGCCTGTCTCGAGGCAAGAAGGCTTCGGGGGACCTGATTCCTTGGACGGTGTCAGAACAGGTGGCGCCCTTTCCCTGATGTGGCTCAGTGAGGTTTTTGTGGCTGGATGAGGTTTTTGTGGCTCACTTCCTGGCTTGTGTCTCCCACACAGTTCCAAGACCCAGACTTCGGCGGCCTCTCCGGTGGAAGGGTTGTTCGCATTGCTGTTCACCCGGATTATCAGGGGGTAACGCGTCCTTAGCCCTCTCGGACCGGGCTTCATTAGCTGCCGGGCTTCATTAGCTATAGCTGTGCTGCTGGCGGCTCCCTGGGCCGGGTGTATGTGGCTGTTCGGGTGGATGATGGCTAGTCAAGGAGTAGGCAGTTCCAGGTACTTCTTTGCCATGGACAGTTTGCCCGGGGCCAGGGATTGGTGGGTGGACAGGGTGATTGTATATGCTCGCTATTCTTCTGTGAAGACAGGGCACTCGTGAACCTGACCTACTTTCCACAGTTAGCGCCTGTCTCTTCGAAATCCCCACTGAGGAGTCCGCTGTGGAGATGTCCGTTTGGGGCTTGCTGCTCTGGGGCCCAGCCCTCCTGCTGCTCAGGCTAGATGGTGTGGGGGGGGGTCACAGGGTACTCGCTCTTAAGGTCTCTGCTTTGACCTCATGGAGGGATTTTATTGGTTCTCGGTCAAGAGTAGTTTGACGTGGAGCGAAGGCTTTCTGGAAGCAGTACAGGGGCCTAGAGGTACTTTCGACAGATGGAGAACCTTTGTCGTCCTCTTGTCTGTTTCCCTCGGTGTCTGCTCCCAGATGGGCTACGGCAGCCGAGCTCTGCAGCTGCTGCAGATGTACTTCGAAGGCAGATTCCCTTGCCTTGAGGAAAAGGTCCTGGAGACGTCACAAGAAATTCACACCGTCAGCAGCGAGGTGAGCCTCTTCTGGCCAAACGCCTTGATGCCGGGAGGATGGTTCCCTGGGTCATCGGGAGCATCAAGAGCTGTTCAGCGCTCTGGGCTCTCTGAGCACTCGCAGATTTCCTCCGTTTTGGAGAAGCAGCAGCTTCTGGAGGCGCTTGAATTGAGAGCCTCAGATCAGCCTCAGCAGCATCACCTGGAAACTTGTTAAAAATGCCCCGAGCCTTGCCGCAGGCCTCCTGAGTCAGAGGGCGGGGAGGGGCCCCGTGATCTGTGTCTTAAGGAGCTCCCGGGAACTCGGATGCGTCCTCCCGCTTCGCCTCCGCACTCCGCGGACACCTCCTCGGGTCACTGGGCCCAGCCTCCGGGAGGTTGTGTCTCTCTTGGTAACGTCATGAACGCCGGGAACTGCGACAGTTTTTCACACACATTACTTGATTTTCACAGTATGCCTGTTCAGGAGGCGGGCAAGGGGCTTGTATTCAACGGCTGGGTTAGAGGTTGGTTCCTGCCCAAGTCACAGGGCCACCTGGTGACAGAGCTGGATCTTCAGGACCCTGTCTCTGTCTCTTCGTCAATGTTAAGGCGTTTTAAAACAGTATAGCTGTTTCCCTGAATTCTCGGTGTGGAGCGGTGTGATTTCACGCGTGTCCAGGTGTTTGGTGTGCTGGGGAACGACTGCTGGACCCAGTGGTTGCCTGTATTTTAAAAACCGGGGAACAAACAACAAACCTGTTCCAGTGGTGGCTGTGTTCAGGTCCGAGCCCGGCGCGGTGAGGGTGCTCGGGAATGTCCCTGAGCTTCCTCTTCCTCTGCTGTGTTCTCTTCCTGGCATCCTCCAGGCCGTTAGCTTGTTGGAAGAGGTCGTCACTCCTCGGAAGGACCTGCCTCCCTTACTCCTCAAACTGAATGAGAGGCCTGCCGAGCACTTGGATTACCTGGGTGTGTCCTACGGCTTGACCCCCCGGCTCCTCAAGTAAGGGTTTGCCTGCCCTCCCTCCTCACGGCACCCCGCGGCCTTGGTGTCCCGAGAGTGAGTGTTCCGTGGGGGGGGTGTGTGTGTGTGTCTTGCAGCCAGTGTGTTTGTCAGCCGTCCACTGAGTACCCTTCCTGTCCTCACGTGTCCGTGCTCTCGGAAGGGGCACACAGTGACCTGCTCGTTTTGTATCTTTGCAGGTTCTGGAAACGAGCTGGGTTTGTTCCTGTTTACCTGAGACAGACCCCGGTGAGTGAGGCAGAGGAGGGGTGTGGGTTTGTGGTTACACTTGGTGACAAGTCTGTCCTTACACGGGCCCTGGTGCCTCCTCCTGTGCTCCGAGCACGCGTGCCCCTGCCTCCAAGAGGTTTGTTCTGATGACCCCGAAACGGCTGGCATCCCTGAAAGGCCACGCAGTCCCACACTTACTCCCACACTGTGGTGCACACCCGGTGGGTGCTTGGCCTTGTTTGTGCTTGAGTACAAAGAGGCAGAGGTGCACATGGACTTGTTCCTCAAGGAATCAGGAATCCGGGAGCCTGGGGGCCTCTTGGAATTTGTAAAAAGTAAAATGATGCTTTTAGGAGCCGGTTACAGGTGGGCAGACTCCGGTTACGGGCTGGTCTCTGAGGGAGGAATGTGACTTCGGGGCTGACAGAGCCGTGGAGGCTGTGGAAGGGGGAGTTACCGACTGGGAGCTCATAAAAAAAAAAAAAAATCCTGTATTTACCACCTGCAGTGAGCAAGACAAGCCACGACGCTTATTTTCTGATGGGTGGAAATAGGCAACAAGAAAGTGAAGGAAATGACAACTTTTCAGATCGTGCTAGGTGCCGTGAAGAAGACCAAACACTGAACTTGCGGTGGACCGAGCGGTCGGGCTTCTGAGGGGTGGCCTTTCCAGCGGGTCCCTGAGTGATCAGAGTGGACCGGCCGTGCGCGCGTTCCTGGGGAGGGAAGGGTTCCCTAGCAGCAGCTGCGGTGAGCCCAGGGCCCGAGGCGGGAGAGAACTGGTGGTTTGAAGGCAACGGAGGCTGGCGGGGCGCTGAGGTTGGGTGGGGACTCCGTTTGCTTCCCGTCCACTCGGAGGAAGGTGTTAAGGAACTGTGACTGCCATGTAGGCCGTGGACGGTGGTGGCCTGGGCGTGAAGGCAGGGAGGAGGGTGCCTGAGACGGGCTGTGGGAAAGTGGTGAAGGCCGACAGAAGCGGCAGAGGCCAGGCCTGTTTGGGGGTCGAACTGACCGGTTGGATTGGAAGATGAGTGAACCAGAAGAACTGAGGGTAATTCGTGGGTTTTTGGCTCGAGAGTCCGGGTGAGGAACTGGAAGGTGGAGGTGCTGTTTGCTGAGAAGAGGCGCTGGAGAAGGGACAGGTCTGGAGGGGACAGCGGGAATGCTCTGGCGCAGTGCGATGTGTTGTCAGATGCCTGATGGGAACGCGGGACGAGTGGTTGCCTACAGGCGTCTGGGGCTCCAGGGAGAGGTTGGGGCTGGGGATGGATACCTGGGAGCGTGTTCTCAGCAGAAGATGCTGCCTGGGGTCAAGGAATTTGTTTTCTTCAGAGCTGTGACCCCAACACTTAATAGCATTTACCACGTAGAGCACTAAATAGTTGGGTTCAGTGAATGAGTACGTTTTTAAAGTTATTGAAAACTGGGACTGGAAGCTGAGAAGAGGGTGCATCCTGGACTCTCCAGCCTCCAGAGGGGTAGGTTAGAAATGGGAGTGGCCTTGAGCTGAAGGAGAAAGTGGGGGAAGGTATCCGAAGCTAAGTTTAACGAGTGTTTTAGGAAGGTGGGGGGCGCCTGGGTGGCTCAGTGGGTTGAGCGTCCAACTCGTGATTTCAGCTCAGGTCATGATCTCGGGATCGTGGAATCCCTCTCTGCATTGGGCTCTGTGCTAAGCTCGAAGTCTGCTTGAGATTCTCTCTTTCTCCCCCTCTCCTTCTGCCACTGCCCCCATCTCTGCCTGCGTGCATGTACTCTCTCAAGGAAAAAAAAAATGGTAAAAGGGGGAAATCTGTGGCTGTGGGAGAGCAGGTAAGCTGAAGACAAACAAATGGCCAGTGGACTTGCTGGCAGTGGTGACTAGAGGGAAAGCAGCTGCTGTAGAGCTGAGGGATGGATCATCCTAGCTGGAGAGAAGGGGAAGCTAGAGAGTAGATGACTTTAGAGGAAGTAAGAGGGAACAGAGAAACCAGGTAGCTGCAGGGACATTGGCATTAAGAGGAGTTTGTCAGAAGATTCTAGAACATGTTTGTTTGCTATGGGGTCCGATCTTGTAGAGACTGCACAAATAGCTCAGGTGACGGGGGTTTGATTGCAGACTTTGAGGCAAGGGGAGTAGGACCCCAAGAGCAGGAGAGGTGGCCACTTCCTCCTTCACAGCAACAAGGAAGGCAGTTTGGGCACAGAAGGTGTTGGTCAGTTGCTTGAGTTGGTGTTGGGTGGATGAAGTTCTCTTCTGGTTCCTTCTGTTTCCCCAGGGAGGGGAGGCTGTCAGCTGAGAGAAGGAGTGTTGGAGGTTCATTTTTGTTTGTTTTGTTTTTTAAAGCATACAAGGCCTGTATCCAAGGTTGGTGCCCGTTTGAGTGTTTAAAGTGGGCCTGGCCAAGACTGCTGGGTGTTGGCCTGCCCCGTGTGGGCACAGAGCAGCTCGAGCATGGGCTCGGTCCTGGTTAGTGAGTTCGGTTGAGGCCGGGCTGTCAGTCAGCTGGGCAGCTGCCAGGAGAGTTCAGACCATTGAGCTCAGCATCGACTGTGGCTTATCCTTGCTTTTGTGCTCTGCGCCGCTCACTGGTGACATGGCGTGGGTGTTTTGTCCTATAAATGCTCTTCGGTCAGACTCCATTAGATAGTTTTAAGGTGTGGGCCTTTGTGGTTGTTACAGAATAAAAATTTAAAAAGCCATGCCCACTATTTAGCACCTAAAGAAGCTTGCATTTGCAAGCTAATTCGCCAGTATGGGAATTCTAGGTTTGGGGCATGGAGTTCTGTAAGGTTCCAAAAATGTGGATTGGATCACTTGGAATTTAAACCGTAATGACTCTGAGAATCGGACCTGATGTGTGCAGGTGGCTCACTTCGTGGGTCCAGAGCAGACCGCGTTCTCGGATGATCTGAGCTGCTCTGCTCTGCTGCCGTGGCACCTGCTAGGAAGTCCCAGAACTGAGTGGCCTCTGACAGCTGTCGTGTGGGAAATGAGGCTTTGTGGAAGGTGCAGGCCGTGCGCAGAGGGCCCTCTCCCAGCTGGGAGGAAGAAAAGGCTGGGGCAAGCACCGCATCTTCCCGCCCTGCCCTGCCTGCTTGCCCTTCAGCAATGACAGATGCTTCAGAAAAGGGCGCTCTTGGTGCCAAGTAGGCATTTGTGTTTCGCAGAATGACCTGACCGGGGAGCACTCGTGCGTCATGCTGAAGACACTGACTGACGAGGAGGAGGCTGACCGGGGAGCCTGGCTCCCGGCCTTTTGGAAAGGTAAATTGGAGGGGAAAGGGGGCAGCGAGGTAATAGGCAAAGGGCCCCCACACCTCTGACTGTGTGTGGCTGTACTCCACAGACTTCCGAAGGCGTTTCCTAGCCCTGCTGTCCTACCAGTTCAGCACCTTCTCTCCCCCGCTGGCTCTGAACATCATCCAGAACAAGAACGTCGAGAAGCCAGCACAGCCAGGTGAGCAGCGGGCCGGCAGGGACGGCTGGCGGTGGCAGATCTTAGTAGGTTTCGTGGCGGGAGGAGGTGAGGTGAGCATTGTGGTCCAGAAAGAAGGCTGGATTAGGAATTTCAGGAATTGAGGGACAGGTCCTAGGCATCTCCCACTGATCTCCACCCCCCACCTCTGCCTTAGGGGCCCAGTTCCAATAGTACCTTCCATCTGTATAACAAGACTTTGGAGATCTGATTTCCGATGTTAAATAAGGTCATACAGGTAGTTAATTATAGAACCTGATTTAAATCCTGTGAGCTCGGGTAACCAGCTCCGTTCTGAGGCTCAGTCTCCTCATTGATGAAGTTGTAATAAGAACATGCGCCCCAACCTTACGTGGCTGACACATGGGGGGCGCTTTGGGCATATAAATCCTGTTTGAATATTTAAAAGTGGACCTGTAGTATTAACAGCTATAGGGTTTTTTTTTTTTTTCTTTTTCCAGTGCTCATTATGTATGTGTTTCCTCCCCCCACCCCCCAATTATATTTTGATGGAAAAAGCTGTGTTCCTTATACTGGGCAGAGCACACACTTTCTGTGAAGCTGGGTCCCGAGAAGTGACCCAGTGGAGAAGGAGCGATTTTTTTGGCCTGGTGTGTTGGCGTGGAATGCTGAGCAAGGGGTGCATGCCAACCGCCCCCACTCCCTGGGTGGCCCAAAGCTACTTCCTCCTTTGCAGGATGAAGGTCAGGGCTGCCCGGGGCTGTGTGTTCTGTCAGTGGGCAGGTGCTTTCAGGTGGCTCCTCTCCTGCTCTGGTTCAAGGCCCCGTGGGGGAGCAGCTGTTGGCATGCCACCAGGGGACCATTGCGTGTGTGATGTGGGGATCGTGTCAGACCCTGCCAGGGCGTCTGGCCGTCCTGACGTCTGTTGCATGTACAGCGCTGTGCCGGGAGGAGCTGGACGCCCTCTTCCTCTCCTATGACCTGAAGAGGCTAGAGATGTACTCCCGGAACATGGTGGACTATCATCTCATCATGGACCTGATCCCGGCCATCTCCCGGATGTATTTCCTCAACCAGCTGGGGGACCTGTCCCTGTCGGCAGCCCAGTCGGTAGGTTCTATGCTGCTTGTGTGCTGGGTGTCGGCTGGGATACTTGGATGTAATTTTGTGCGTTTAATTTCTTGCTGTTCTGATTGGTGGGTAGTGTCCTCCTCATTCTATGACTGGGGACACTTGGACTCTGAAGGCGGTCATGTGCCCGGCCATGCAGTTAGCGCGTGGAAGAGCTGCGCCCTGAACCCGTGCCCTTCCCACCCCACCACATCGCCTTGGTTCTGACTAACTCAGAGGTCAGGGGCACCCTGAACTTCTCATGCGGCTCTTGTCAGGATCATCAGTTTGGGGAGCTCAGGAAGGGAGAGCATTTCTTGGTGGTTTCAGTAACGGGATGAAAGAGGAGATGCCAGAATAGACCGTGCCAGCCGTGTTTTGTACCAGACGGCTTTGGTCAAAAGAGTGACTGGTTCTTGGTGCCATTTGAATGGGCAAGGGCCTGTCCCGGTGGCCACGTCAGCAGATAACTCCATTCTCCAGGCTCTTCTCTTGGGAATTGGCCTCCAGCACAAGTCTGTGGACCAGCTGGAAAAGGAGATCGAGCTACCTGCAGGCCAGCTGATGGGACTTTTCAACCGGATCATCCGCAAAGTTGTGAAGGTAGTAGCAGCCGGGGGCAGGGTTTTGGGCAGTTTTCAAATAACTTAACAAACTTGCTCTCTGCCTTAAGAGAAATAGGTGTAACGTGGCCATATTTGTTGCAGGTATTTTCTCTCTCTGTCTCTCACATGCACACACCTAGGGGCGGGCTTCAGCTGTGTCTCTGCTATTCTTTGCTTTCTCCCAGAAGCAATACTGTTAAGGATCTGCTGTCTTCCTAGTCTGTGTTCTTGTCCTCTCACGGTGAATGTGTGCCCTCTGTGCTGCGTGAATGGGTGCCGAGTGACTCGGGGGCGGGGACCCGGCTGCGGCTTCATCTTCCGCGCCCGGCCGTCCTCTTGCAGCTGTTCAGCGAGGTGCAGGAACGGGCCATCGAGGAGCAGATGGCGGCAGTGAAGGACGTGGTTATGGAGCCCACTGTGAAGACCCTCAGTGATGACCTGGTACGTTCCCACTGAAGGCCTGGCACTGCCGCCTGTGCAGCCCTTCCCCTGGAGGAGGGGTGCTCTGCCCTGACCCCTGCCAGTGGTGGCCTCCGTGCTCTGTGGGTGGAGCCAGCGCGGGCTCCCCTCCCCCGGCCTGGGTGCGCCCCGGCTCCCTCCTCGACGTGCGAGTCCCACCGAGTGCGTGCGCGCAGTCCAGCAGCAGCTGCTGACAACTTGTTTGTCCTTCTGGACTTTTCCAAATGCACATTTTATATTCCTCTGTCTTTGGTAAGAACTGTCCCTGACGGCGGGATGTGTGCTGGTCACAGAGCTCTTCTGTCCCCTCCCCTTTCTTCTGAGCTTCCTTCTCGGCTTGCCTCTGACCAACTCTGTCTCCGGGGCTTTGACCGCAGGATGAGGCAGCAAAGGAATTCCAGGAGAAACACAAGAAAGAAGTGGAGAAGCTGAAGAACATGGACCTCTCGCAGTAAGGCCCCTGAGTGACTTACGGGGAGCGAAGGCTGTCAGGACCCTCAGGACCTGCCTGTGGGCCTCTTCTGACCCCCTTCCGGGCGCCCTGGCAGCTGTGGCGTGGCAGCCTTCCAGAAGCACTCACCCGCTGAAAGCTTCCTCCTTCACTCTTTGCAGAACTTGGAAGGATTTTCCTTCAGGCCCCTCAGGGAAGGGGGGGATGCTGATTGATGAGCAGCCACTTTTAATGGCCACTTTGTGGTTGGCTCTTACATGTGAATGTGTTTGAAGAAAGGATTCTGCTGCCTAAAGCAACCAAACCCCTTGCTGTGGAACCCTTTGTGCGCTAGGACTCTTCTCCCCCTCCGCTGTGGCTGTCCGGGTGCTCCTGGAGGTGGGCGTGAGCGTCTGTGGGGGGCCGCCAGGAGGCTCTCCTGGTGGGCGGGGAGTGGGAGTCCGGGCAGGCCTGGTGCCCCCCAGCTCCAGTGAAGCGCCCGTCAGGAGGAGCTCAGCTCTGCGCGGCCCCTGCCCTCTGGCTCGCACTGACCAGCCGCCGGCTTCCCCGGCTGGGTGTGTCTGAGGAGACTGTTGTCGCTGTCTTCTTTTAAGCAGGCTCTGAGATTTCCTTTTGTTAAATTTTCAGATACATAATCCGTGGGGATGATGAAGAATGGAATGAAGTTTTGAACAAAGCCGGGCAGAATGCCTCCATCGTCAGCCTGAAGAGGTGAGGAGGGCCCCGTGACCTCACAGGAGAGGCTTTCTGGCTTCTGGGCCTCTCTGGTGACTTTCACTAGGAGATCGGGCTTGAAGCATAAGCTTTGAGGGACAAGTCACTGCTCTTTTTCCTTGGAGGGTCGCTGCCTTGGTATCCAGTCTCCTACAGCTGAGGCAGGGCCGTGGGGCTGCTGTGGGCTGCAGCGCGGTGTCCCGTGCACCCTCAGAACAACGGCGCGGCTCTTCTGTCACCAGCGCTGCTTAAAGATGAAGTGACCAGGGCTGTAGGGTGGAGGCAGGGCTGGGACGGGGACCAGGTGTGTCCACTGGGAAGGCTGGAGTTTTACCTCCGGGCAAAGGTTCTCCAAGGCTTAGGGCTTGGAGTTCCTTAGTGTCATAAAAATTGAGGGCCCCCAAAGGGCTTTTGTTTACATGGGTTGTATATCTCAATATTTCCAATGTTAGAAATGAAAAACAAAAATATTCATCCAAAATTAACAGTCATGGATTTGTTATTGATTTATTTTTAAAAATACTCCCTCGCCCCCCCCCCCCAATCTTAGAGTGGCACGGTTTTGTTTTGTTTTTTAAGATTCTATTTATTTGTCAGAGAGAGCGAGCGAGCGAGTGCGTGCACAAGCAGGCAGAGTGGCAGGCAGAAGCAGAGAGAGAAGCAGGCTCCCCGCTGAGCAAGGAGCCCGATGTGGGGCTCGATCCCAGGACTCTGGGATCATGACCTGAGCCGAAGGCATCGGCTAAACCGACTGAGCCACCCAGGCGTCCCAAGTGGCATGGTTTTACATTTTGCAAAGCGGTACTGTCTGGCTTAATGGGAGGCAGCTGGCTCATCTGCTTCCGCCTTCCGTCTGGTGCCACCGCATACCTCGTGGCCTCTGGAAGACTGGCTGGCTGTGAGAGCACGAAAGTGAGAGGCAGCCAGTGTATTTATATTGTTAGGAAAACAGTTTCTACCTCGGGCCCACCTGGAAGGGTGGAGGGGATCCCAGGGGGTCTGGACCCTGCTTTGAAAACCATCCCCTCTGGCTGCTCTTCTGCACGGGGGAGCATCTGTAGAAATAGCTCCTCGGGCCAGAACCTTCATCATCATTCCCTCGGGAAGGGAGTGAGGTTTCCCTGCCCTGGGACTCTGGAGATGAATGCCCACGTGTGGTTTGGGGTTAACAGGGAGGGGAGTTCTTGGCATTGCCATAGGACGGCATCTCTTCGAGGATGTGTTTAAAAAGACGAGTTTTGTGACTCTAGCAGATGAAGATCCCAGAGATCACAGTGTTGTCCTCTGCACTCTCCCTGAGCTACTGTGTGGCCTTGAAGGCTCCAGCATTGATGTCGGCCGTACTCCCCAGATGCTCTCAGATGTGGCACGAGAGCCCCGTCAGTGTGTCCTAGTTCCTGGTCTGGACGATACGGCAGTGGCGAGCCCGGGGCCCATGACGGCTCCAGCCTTGAGCGTGGGGCTTTGAGCGCCGCAAAAGGCCAGGGCACGTGCTTGGTGTGGTGACTGCTGGGTCCTCCCTCCTCAGAGCTTGGCTTTGCCGGCTGTTTGTTTGGCTGTTTCTGCTGGTAAGGGGCCTCCTGGATTCCCTGACCTTTGTGGTAGTTCATCTGCTTGAGGGCCCTGAGTAAATCGTACTCTTGGAGGTAAAGACACTGATCTCTATCATCCTTGCGGCCTTGCTTTTTGATGTCCCCCATCACCCGCCCCCCCATCCACGGGAGGTCACTTCATTCGGTGATGTTAGTCGTCCGCGGGTAGAACCGCTCGGTCTCTCCTCAGAGGGAAGTGTTTGTTCCTGGGGCAGAATGCCGCCGGAGAGGATCTTTAACCTGTGAGGGGGACGGAGGGCGGCGGCTGCTGAGTGACTCCAGCATGGAACTGCCAGGCTTCCGCTGGCCGGACCAGACCCGAGTTACTGCTGCTTGGGTTTCCCTCTCCCTCAGGGGAAATAAAATAATGCCACGTCGCAGCAAAGTGTTAAAGGTTCTCCTGGGAGTCTCCTGCTTTGTATTAGAGGCTGTCCTCGGGGTCCATGGGGTAATGTGTCTGGTTTCCAGGGCAGTCCTGAGCCGTGAGCCGCGGGAGGGAGCCCTCCTCGGGACGCCTGAGATCTCCCTGTGGTCTCGGGAGCGGGGGACGAACAGTACTCCACAGAGAGCTCTGCTTTCAGGGGAGAGAGATCCGTTCCCCTGTCCGAGGAAGAGCCTGGTCAGGGCAGGAAGCGGGTCGGCGTCCCCCAGCCCAGTGCCTGGCATGCGGGCTGCTTGCAGAGAACATTTGTGCCTAATGTCATTAATGTCCCAGAGGATGGAAACCCTTCCGGACAAAGCAAGTCTAAAGCCAAGCAGTCTGAACCATGGTACCGATCTGCAGATTCCGTTTTCTTTCTACTCAGGGTTTTTTGGTTGTTTTTGTTTTTTTTTCTCCAGTGACAAGAAAAGGAAGCTGGAAGCCAGACAGGAACCCAAACAGAACAAAAAGTTGAAGAAAAACAGAGACCTGAAGAACAAAAAGGATCGGAAACTGAAGCAGAAGAAATAGGAAGAACGTGGGCACCTGCGGCTGCCATGGGAGCAGAGCCCCCCGACTTTCTGGCTGGACCGGGCGGCGGCCTGGATTGTTAAAAGCAGCAGGAGCCCCCACCGGCCTTGGGAAATAGCCAGGAATTCAGTCTGTGGCCTGAGCTTGGCTTAAGGCGACATCACTTCCTTGCCGGTCCACCCAAAACTCGATGGTTGGGCATCATCTGGCACTGCCAAAGACCGGTCTCCCCTCCCGCACTCCAGGCCTCTTTTCCCCTGTAAGTTCCTGTTTTGCTCTAGGCCCAGCTGTGTTGGCTCCTTCTCACACGTGTCGAAGCCGCACTGACTGTCGTCCCCTCTGAGGCATTAAGCACACAGCTTTTCGGTGATGCTCGGGACGCTACCAGTGGAGCCCTGGGCCTCTCGCCGTGGCCTTATCCAGACACCCCAAGGCCTAGAGCAGCGGGAGCTCTGCCTGACCAGGTGGCTGTGGCAGGTCACTGTTCTGTGCCCTGGGCTTGGCCGTAAACCGTTCCCCTCCCGCCTCTGCAGGACCTATGTCCCAGGAAAGCCCGAGTCCTTAATTTAAGAAGAATCTGGCCTTGAGTCCCCCAAGTCGATTATTTCATCTATTTGGGAAAGAACTTTGGGCAAGACCCTTTGGCTAGCTGGGGGGAGGGAGGGTTAGAGAATCTATTTTTAATAAAAAGCTGGAAAGACCAACTGCCTCTGGGTGCTCATTGATTCCATGAAGCTGGGGGTTTGCCCTTGCCCTGTTTCTTCTGGAGGACCTTGGCTGCCGGGTAGACTCTGGAAGGTGTTAGTGCCAAGGCCAGGGAGGGCAGTGGCCAGGGCTTAACCCAGAAGCCTGTGGGAGAAGTGGCTGGTACCAACCGTGCTTGCGGTGGCCCTTCTGAGGGACAAGCTGTGGCACCTAGAAGCCAGCTGTGCTCCCTGTGGCACCCGCGCAGCTAGCTTCCGGGTGCCACAGGCTCCCCCCTCCCCCAACCCCGAGCTCCTGTCTGGTCGTTTGGTTCCTTCCTTCTGTTGGGGACAGAAACTTATATGGTGGCTTCACACATACTTTGGTTTGTGTGTTTGATAGTATCACTTTGAAATCCAGCACTGCTACAAAGTGTGGAGCCTAGAGGGCCTCCGCCAGTTTCCTTAGGCTTGTTCCTCAGCCCTGTCGCTGAGTGTGAGCAAAGCTCCGGGTGCAGGTCGGCTTAGCTGTGCTCTTGTTCTGATCCTGTTTCCCGGTGCCGTGCGTGGCCGCTGAGGGCAGTCCTGGCGGCCTCAGTCTCCAGCTTCCATGCTCGCTCTTCTTTTTATCTGGAAAATTCACATGGAGGCCTTGGTTCCCGATCTTCCTTGTTTTTTCATAGAATTTAAAAGGACTGGTCTTCCATGAGTCCAAGGACCCTTTCCTCTGCCATGATGTGTAATCCAGGTTCCCAGAAGTCTTAACACCTAGCAGGGAAGGTAGGGAAGCTTCTGGGGCAGAGAGGGTTAAAGGCACACTGCCCGGGACTCACAGCCACAGCAAGGAGAGCAGGCTCTGTCTGGGCTAGCGACCCCTGTCTACACAGTCTACACAGGCCTCAGGACCTTTTGTCTCCTGGATCTGCAGGTGTCTGCCCCCGATCCCGTCAGGTCTGCAGGAAGGTTTGCTGAGAGGGGCAATAAGGACTAATTTTTGATCTGCTTTTTTCAGGTGAGTGCCTGAGCCTGACTTTCAAGGAGGATTTTCTTAGGAAAGATGCTTAAAACCAAAGTCAGAATCCCAGATGGTCAGAGCTGGATGGTTTCTTTATCCAGCCATGTCATCCCATGGTTAGGGGGGCCCGGTCCTTGAGTGGCCTCTCCAGCCCCAAAGCCTGGCTCGTGCTCGGCTCCAGGATGCAGGGAGAGGTGCCCTGAAGCCAGACGTCCTGGCTTCAACCCTGCTCTGTCCCGAGTCTCGCCGTGACCTGGGGCACGTCTCTCACCTGCACCTGCTGTCCAGTCGGCCTCTGTGAGATGCAGCTGGCGATGATCGCTCGCGCCTCCTGGGCCATTGTGAGGAGTGAGTGGAGCTGAGTAAGAGGAGCAGACTATGGTGCCTGGTGGGCGGCAAGGGCTCCAGAAATCTCTGTCACGTGGCCCGTGTTCATATAACCAGGTGAGCTGCTTGGTGACACACAAAGTGCTAGGACTTCGTGAGACCGGCTTCGTTCTAACAGCCCGAGCGGAAGAGCCCCACTTGAACAGCAGGAAGATGAACTTGGTGGTCAGACCTGTCTGGCTTCCATCAAGGTTGTCCTTCGCCTCTCAGAGGCCACCTTCCTCTCTGCACGCAGAGGAAGCGAACGTTCACCTACTACCTACGGTCCCGGCCCTTTTCTTGGCAAAGCGAATGTTCCGAAGCAGGTCTCTGCACTTGGGGGTTGTGATCGCGGGTTCTCCTCCGAACCTGACAAAGCACACCTCCCCCAGACCGCCATCTGGCCCCCAGACAGAGTGACATCTGTAAAGCCAGGCTGTCTCGGGAAATGTCACTGGTGAAATGAATTCAGAAAGCCTGGCCATGAATGCTGCTGTCACCGGGACGGGAAGGGGCTCGGGAAGCCTGAACAAAGAAGGTGCCTAAATGGGTTTCATCATCCTCCAGGCCCCGGGCCCCGCGGCCGGGACAGGCTCCCCACGGCCTGCTCCAGGGCTTCCACTGCTTGTCCGGCTCCAGCCTCCCCAGAGGACTCCAGAGTGACCGGGAGGTGGACACAAAGAGGGCTGTGGAGGCTGGGGCAGTGGAGGAGACAAGTGGCCGCCACCTTGGAAAAATGTAGACTCGTTATCTGAGGGCCCTTACACCTGGCTGCTTGCTTGCCTAGGGGGCTGCAGGCCTCAGCCTGGGGGAGGGAATACCCCGCCTGGGGGAGGGAATACCCCGCCTGTGGGCAGCAGCTTAAAGGGGAAACGTGGTCTGCAGAGGGGTGGGGTGGCAGCAAATGGCAGGCCCGAGGCCCTCCTGTGGTGCTGTAGCGGTTCAGCTGGGGAGAACGTTTCCATGGTCCTGGTGTCTGACTGGCACTGGGTAACCAGCAGAGCCAGGGAACGGGGAAGGAGTGGGAGGGCAGGGGGTCCTCATGTCTGGAGAGGGTTTCCTTTGGGGACAAGGCCCAGGCTGCCGCTGCGAAGCGCCAGATTGTCATTATCTGCAGGGTGGCCGCAGGGGAATGAACTCCCTCTGGTCTAGAACTTGCTTTCAGTCCCTTGTTTTCCAGGGACTCCTGTGAAGGTCAAGTTTATTTTCTCTCCTCCAGCCCGCCTTTGGCTGCTAATAGCCTGAAGAGGGCAGCTGGAGGAGAGATGCCCGTGCCTCTCCCTGCCCTCCTCATGCTCTGGAGCAGTGGCCCTGAGGAGGAGGCCCAGCCACCAGGGGTAAGGTGAGGTGACCAAACACATCCACTCCTGGTCCTCCTAGTCCCCTTGGGAGAATCTGATTTTTCTCTATTAATTTTTAAGTAGGCTCCATGCCCAGCGACGTGGGGCTTGAACCCACCACCCTGAGATCAAGACCAGAGCTGAAATCAAGAGTTGGATGCTTAAAGGACTGAGCCACCCAGGTGCCCCTCTATTATCGAAATGCTTTCTTAGTGTGTTCTGCTACATACGGGCTCAAAGGGGTCCCATCCCTCCCTTACGTTGCCTTCCCGTTAGCCTGCCCCCAAAAGAAAGCGGCTGAGCTCTCTAGGTACTTGACTGAGGCATGTCCTATAGAGGGGCACAAGGAGTGGGGGAGAGACCTGTGAGGAGGGTGGACGCAGGCCCGTGGAGGGAAGGGCACTCACCCCTGAAAGGTAGCCACTGTGGATGGCAAGTGCTGGGCAGCGACAGACCCCTGAACCAGCCTCCCAGGGGCCTCTGCTCAGGGTGGTGCCAAGGGGTGCGCCTCCACCCTGTGACCCCAGAGGGCGCCATGGGTCCATGCAGGGTCCCTTCCCCACCCAGGCCAGGAGCCAGGCTGGGCCTCAAGCTGCCTGACTTGGGCCCCGCCCCGCAAAGCCAGGCATCAGGCCTTTCTTTCCTGGACTGACACCAACTGACCCCCTGAGCTCTTGATGTTGTCCCTCAGCTTCTGAGTTCCGGCCTCTTAGTTAGTGAACCACAGCCACCCAGGCCAGTGTTTCCAGTGACTGTAGAAATTTTCTTCCTGCCTCAGGTAGCAAACATTTAAAAAGCCTTTCTTTCTGCCTGGACTTCGTACCCGAAACAAACTATAACCCGTCCCAGAAGACCCTCGGGCCGAGTCACCGGCTAACTGTCCTCTCTCCGTTCCCAGATGGCACAGACCAGCTTGGGCTCCGCTGGGCCCAGAGGCAGCCGTCACTGAGGGGCAGGTGCCCCTCATCAGGGAGAGAAGGCCCGGCCTCCACCCCGCCGGCCACACAGGTTTGGACCACACAAGAATTGCAGACATTGGGGCGCCTGGGTGGCTCAGTGGGTTAGGGCCTCTGCTTTCGGCTCAGGTCATGATCCCAGGGTCCTGGGATCGAGTCCCGCATCGGGCTCTCTGCTCCGTGGAGAGCCTGCTTCCTCCTCTCTCTCCCTGCCTGCCTCTCTGCCTGCTTGTAATCTGTCAAATAAATAAATAAAATCTTAAAAAAAAAAAAGAATTGCAGACATTAAGACAGCCCTAGTAGTAGTTCCCACGTGAGGGCCCTGGGGGTGGCCTGGGCTCAGGGAAGACCAGAAAAGCCCCTGACAACCATCTTACTCCTGGCAGGGGCTCCCATCACTCCACACAAACCCCTTTTCTGTCCTCATAAATGGCACATAAGTGTTAAACACAGGAGAAGGGTTTTATAGCCTCAGCTACCTTGTTGGACAGAAGAGGAAAACTAGGGCCCAACACGGGCCAGCTCCAGGCTCAGGTTCTGGGTGAAGAGTGTGTGTGTGTGTGTGTGTTTGTGCGCACGTGTGTGCGTGTGCACGCGCGGGGGGGTGGGAAGGGGTACAGGGTAGTTGTAGCTGGGGGGGGCTGGAGGCCCGAGTAACCAAGGAGTTAGCCCAGCTCTGAGCAACCCTTAGCAGGAGTGACAAGGCCAAGGTCATTGTTAACAAGTGTTTATTGTTAATAAAACCACGGTACATTTACAATAAGTGACATTAATGTATAGTTACAGTATCATACAATATTACAGCAATAAAATAACGCCTATTCCTTTGTACATCCAGCTCAAGCGGCTAGTCAAAAATATTTTCCAAGATTGTAAGCCTCTGGGGGCTTTTCAAGGTAACCAAAGTGACGCCTCCTGAAGCGCCAGGGCTCTTGGTGAATAAATAGTTTCGAAGGTGCAGCCAGACAGCCCAGAGAAGGCTCGACCCAGAGCAATCCGTCCGGATGCTCCCCCAGTGTCTGGTCCATAAATATGACAGGCGTCCGGCCTGATGCTCGGCTCCGCCTGGGAAAGCCCGGGGCTACGGGCCTGCGGCAGGCAGGCCAGCTACAGCAGGTCCTCGGCTCCCCCCACTGCCCCACCCCTTCTACACCTGGACCCGCAGTTCCCACAACCTGCTTCCTGAGCCCCCGGGGCAGCCTAACTCTAGGCTGGGGTTTCAGGATTGGCCTCTAAAAGCAGCAGCAACAAAAGCTGAGGCCAGCAGGCTCGCCCACTCCACCCTGTGCACTCCATGCCGCCCTTGGCTCAGCCAGGAAGTCCGTGGGCATCAGCTGTGGAACTGCCTATTCACGCTAACGGAGCAGGGGTGTGCTCCCCCAAAGGAGGGCCTCTGTAGGCCTAGACGTCAAAGAAAATCCGGCTCTAAGTGACCCTCTGGGCAGCGGGTCTTCAGACCCTAGAAGGCTCACATCACAAAGGCACAGCCTTGAGGAAGAAGTTCAGGGATTTGGGCAGCCTTTCTGATGTGACCTTGAGGAAGAAAATAGCAGTTTCTGCGTGAAGTGGCCTGGGGCCCTGAGTGTGTGTTCTCTCCCTTCTTCAGGATGCCCACACCCCCAAGGGCCCTAGCTGGGACGGTCTGCGCTTGGGGAGGCCTTGGGATTGTGAGTGCTCAGAGCCTGGAAGGCATTCAGAAGCTGTTTCAAGCAGGGGTGAATCAGGATCAGCCACAGACCTCCAGGAAAGGAGAAGGGGCACGCGAGGGTGAGTACATGGTGGCCCTCCAGGTGCAAACAGTGTGGGGGTCGGGGGTAGAGGGAGGGGGTGCCTTTTGGCCTTGTCTGCCCATCACTTGTCAAGCAAACCACCTCAGGGCAGGGGGGGTTGAAGGGGGCGCTGCCCAGTGACAGGGGGGCTCCAAGCACATCTACCTGCCCAAGGACAGATCGACGCCAGAGGGAAGATCTGCAGAGAGGGGGGGAAACTGAGTCCCATGAGCCTGGCTCCAAAGAGGCCTACAACCAGTGCCCCCATCCCACCCCCACAGCGGGGACCCGACCCATTCGCAGGCCCCGGGTATGTACTTGTTCCAACGTCCCCGTTAGCACCTGCTCCCACCCCCCAGGGATGCCTAGAGCCAGAGCCTCGGCCCGGGGGGGGTGCAGCCCTACTGCGCTGCCTCCGCTCTCAGACCCGGGAGGTGATGTAGACAGAGTGAAGGCGCTCGGCCAGGGTGCTCTGCAGGTCCTGCAGGGGGTCCAGGCCCTGCACCTTGCTGTTGCGGCCATAGATGAGCTGCCGGAAGGAGTCCTGCTCCAGCAGGGCCTTCATGTGCTTGAGGAAGAAGCCTTCACAGAACAGGGCCAGTTCAGGGGCGTTGTGGATCTGGGAGGGGTGAGGGAGTGTGAGAGCTGCGGCCTTTGCACAGCCCCATCCCGTCCCCACATGTTGCCCAGGGGCCGGGGGCTTTCCCCGTATCTGGACTCCTTCCATAATTCTCTCCTCCAGATGAGACTAATCTGGGCTCAAATCCCAGCTCCACCACCAGGAACATCACTGTTCTTGGTGCCACTGTTTCCTTTGCCTACTTCCCACTGCTGCCATTACAGTGGGCGGCCATCCTTGTGGGGGCAGAAGCTCCCTTAGCAGTGCCGGGGACAGGGAGCCCAGCCCGAGCCCAGCACCTGAGCAGTTCACCCGGTGGATGCTCAGTTAAGATTCTAACTCAACAAATACCAAGTGTCCACTGCGGGCCAGGCCTTGGACACCAGGTTCTGGGGCGAGGTCCCTGCAGTATGCTTAGAGCTGATGGTTCTACTTTGGGAGACACAGAAGCCAGAGAACCAGGTAAAGTCACAGCAGCTGGTGGCCAGCGCTGTGAGGACAGTGGTAGGTGCCTCATGGTAAGCGGGGGGCTGGGGCGGCAGCTAAGAAAGCCACGGGGCAGGAAAAGGGAGTTGTGGGAGGGGTCCTAAGGGGCCGGCCAGTGTGATATTTGGCCTGCCGCAGAGGGAGCTTCGTGGGAGGGAAGCTTTAAGTAGAGGAGTGACAGTCTTAACGCTTGTCAAGGACCCTGGAGCCTGCAGGGTGAGAGCCAAGCAGGGTGAGGCCGGGCCCAGGTCATGGTCTGGAGAGGGGAGGCTGGGTGGCTTGGGGCAGGGTGGGCACAGCGGACATGGAAGAGAGTGGACAGACTGCTGATCTGCTGATGTGTTCACAGGGAGGGAGCCAGCCAAGATGGGGCAGGTTAAAATACATGTAACTCCCAAGTTTTGAGCACGAGCGCCTGAGCCAGCAGCCGTACTGTGCACCGAGGGGGTAAGGCCACGAGAACAGGTTGGGGAAAAAATCAAGGAGGAACCTAAGGAAGTGATCTAACACGGGGAAGCTCAGCCCTTTGGCCCAGGCCCCCCAGCCTGGGAAGCCCATCTCCCGGGCTGCGGGGAACACCGCTCACCCCTCCAACCCTCCCCGAGGCCCTGGAGGAGCCGAGCCCGCAGGAGGCAGCCGGCAGCGTGGCGCTCACCTTGGCGTACTTGTAGGTGTTCACGGCACTCTCCACGCTGAGGGTCTGAGAGCACAGGATCTCGCAGTGTCTCTGCAGGGCATCCAGCTGGAACAGGCTGGCAGCCGACAGCAGCTGGTGGGGGAGGCAGACGTGGCCTTGGACGTGGGCAGCCAGGCCTGTGGCCCAGGCATGGGGGAACAGAAAGCTGCTCCGGGCAGCGTGCCGCAGGCCCTGGTTTCTCCTAATCCTCGGGGCCCTGCCTGCCTCCGCAGGTCAAGTCCGAGGACTGATTCTTTCTGTTCTAGGTCACCTAGGTACTTGCTGGGACACTTTGGAAGGCACAGGATGGGGGACAGACACTGGATGGGATTCCTGACCTCAGAAGGTTTTCAACCTCGAGCTGTGCTCTGTGCTGACCTTCTAGCTGGGCGCCCAACTAAAATGGGGTCGTTTTCTAAGCAGTGAGGAGGTGAGTGGGAGGCTGGGCTGCCTTTGATTCTGCTGGGCCCATTATCCCAACACCGAAGCCCTTCCTCCCCCGGCCCCGCTTCCCCCCCACCCCCCCACCCCCACCAGGCCTGGCCCAGAAGGTGGGTGGGCAAAAGGCCCTTCCTGTCACAGGAAGAGAAAGGACCAGCAGGGAATGCGGGGGTCCTGGAAGAGGCCGCCTCTCCTCTTGGCTCTCCAAATGCCCAGTCCCTGAGTGCCAGCAGCTGGGCACAGGGCACACGGGCTCCCAGTCCTCTCCCCGGCACCGAGGCCTCACCTCCAGGATGTCGGCGGCCGGGATGTCCAAGGCTTCTGTCCCTCCGTGGTACAGATACTGCATCATCATCTGCGGCAGGAAGAGGCCCCATGTGAACATCAAACGGACCCACAAGCCCCATGTCCTCATCTGCCCCCAGCAGAGGGCCACTCTTCGCCTTGGGCCTGGCTGTGCCCTCCATCCCTCCCTAGGGGGACATACACACGTCCCCCAACTCCCTGAAGCTACAGTTTGTGTCTGTACGGTTTCTAGAAGTCAGTCCAGAGATTCTCCCTCTTGGTCGCCTGCATGTAGGACAGGCCTCCTTCCAGGCAGTGGCTCTATTCTGATCCTCAGGACAGCCCTGTGAGCCCAGAAGGGAAGGTACTATTCACAGATGGGGAAACCGAGGCTCGGGGGGTGGGTAGACAGCATGGCTCGAGTCACTCCAGTCTCCTGACCGCCACACCAGACCCCCAGGCTGCACACTGTGCATTGCTCTCACCTACATTTTAAACGTGGGCCTGGGACGGGGGGACTGCCCTCAGAAGCTGCTTCCAACTTTCCTGTCTGTGCCGGGACTCCAATGTGGAGGTGAGAGCCAGACCCTGTCTCTCCCCACCCCCACCCCCGGCTTTGTTCCCTTGGACCGCAGACCCAGAGCTGGGGTTGGGATCTGCTCCAGAGGTCACCTCGCCGCCCAGCCCAGACCTGCCCGGGGCTTCTGGGAACAGAGGGCCCAGGATAGCAAATGAGGTAGCCCAGGAGTGGGGAACGACATTTGGTTTTGCTGAGGTCTAAGTTATGAACTCTGCCATCACGCAGGAGTCCAGGAAGTTCCCCGCTGGAAAAAGAAAAGCGATTTGCACTGGCTGGCTGCAGAACCCGCCCCAGGGAGGAGCTGGCAAGTGTGCAAGTAAACACGGCTTCCAGCCGGCACAGTTGGGCTCTGTTAGCACGGGCCCTGGGCTGCAAGAGGCACCAGAGGGTCTAGGGAAAGGAGCCCAATCCTGGGGGCATGGGGCTGTGGAGATGGCCTGGCCAGTCTGTCCAGGCCCAAGGTCGTTACCCGAGACCCCCGTCCACCCCCCACCACAGATGGGTGGGTGTCTACAAGCCTTCCATAGCCCCTGCTGGAGCACATACAGGGTGCTCTGCACTATGTGTCTGTCCCTCCAGGAGGCGTGTGCCTCGGGGAGCCCCAGGCCTGGGCTTTTCCACCACCCTCCGGGCTGGGCTCGGAGCTTCGGATGAGCCAGGGCAAAAGCCCCTGGCCCAGGGCTGGGAGTGGAGTGGGTGGGTGGGCACAAAATCAGAGGCTCAGGGGTGGCCTCAGGGCAGCCCCTCAGCAAGAGGGGAAGCAGGGGTGCAGCTCCCCTTCCCAGCCTCTGCCTTTCAGGAGCTGGTCTGGACAAGGTACAGCCCACTGTGGCCCCTGGAGCTCCCTGAGGTAACCTGAATGAGTATTAATCCACGGAAGTTGGACCAGAACTGCTCCCTCAGAACCTGTTTGAGGGAACTGGGTGGCCGGCAGGCCTGGATAGATGGGTTTTGCCCAGCCCGGCAGCCCCCAGACAGGACGGGAGTCCTAGGCCTCTCAGCAGGCTGCCCGTGGCGCTGGGCAAGGCCTGGACAGGATCAGCTGCAGAGGGAAAGCACAGTTTGCTTCTGGGCTGAAAAGGAACCCAGGAACCCGAGTGCAGGAAGGCTGCAGACACTGCACGGATAGGACTGGGGTCAAGTCAGATAAGACCGGCAGGGCTGTTCCTCAGAGGCCTGGGTTTAGCTGGCAGTGACCTTGGCAAGTGTCTAGACCTGCACTAATGCCACAGCCACCGGTCAAGTGTAACTTTCAAGCATTTGAAGTAAGACTGGTCTGAATTGAGATGTGCTATGTCAGATACACACTGGATTTCAAAAACTTAGTATGAAAAAGACATAAGATAGGTCATTATTTTTTATATTGACTGCATATAATATCTGGGCTATAAAGAGTTAAATAATATATTATCAAAATTAACTTCACCTATTTCCTTTTGGTGTTTTATGTGGCTGCTACAAAATATTAAATTCCACAGGTGGCTTGCATTATCCTTTTCTTGGATGGCGCAGCTCAGAGCTCTTTGGGCCTGTTTCCTCCACTGGAAAGCACATATCATGACCGACCTCCTTCCTTCCCTCCCTCCCTCTCTCTCTCTCCCAGGGCTGTGGAAGCCAGGGAGCTACTCGGGGGCTGCTCTGAACCCTGCAGGCTTTGTCAGGAAGCTCTGGCGGGGGACCGAAGAACGCTCCAAGCAGCCCAGAGAGCAGAAGTCTGCATCTGGAGGCTGCCCCCGACATGGGGCTCTGCCGTGGGGGTAGAGTTCTCGAGCCACAGAGCCCACATTTCCCAGGCCCGTGTGCGCCGTGGATGTTGGACCTAATGTCCCGAGAAGCCGTCAAGGGGCTGAGGCTGCTCTGGCATGGGCCTCCCCCACACTGGGCAAGCGCGGCCTCGCCGGGCGGCTCTGGGGCGGTGGTCCTCCGGGGGCCAGGGGTGCACACGCGCCCTGCTGCCGCCCATGCACTGCCCTCCTGCATCTGACTGTGACCCCCACCTCAGGTTCCGGCTCACCCAGACACTGGGCTTCTTAGCCAAACGAGTTTCTTGAGCTGCCACCTGCCCAAGGAGTTCAGATCAAGGGAGGGAAAAGAGGGCAGAAGAGACGCCCCACTCCGCTGCCCGGGCCAGACCCTGGGCCTCACCTCTTCCCCGTCAGTCCCTGGGGCCGGTCCCCTCCCCCCATGCAGCTTCCTCCGACCCTCTTCACCCTCATCACGCAACTGCATTTCTCTGCAGCCTCCTCCACAGCGCCCTGGCTGGGGTGGCGAGCTTTGTAAATGCGAACTGGGCCATTCCACACAGCCTGGGCGTGGATCCTGGCCCTGTCACTCTGGCTGTGTGACCTCAGGCAAGTTCCTCAACTTCTCGGTGCCTCTGACTCATCTACCAACAGGGAATAACACACCCACCCCTCCTAGGACGGTGCTGGGCCCCGAAGCTGAACTGTCGAACCCCCGGCAGAGCACTTGGAACCACGCCTGGCTAAGTGTTAGCCGTGAGGACTTTTCAGGAAGATTCCTCTGTAGGTTAAAGGTCAAACCCTTCATGCGATGGCTCTCAGGGCACCAGGCTGGACTAGAGGGCATTTCTGGAGCGTGTTGCGGTCTCTGCTTCTGGAGTTTGGCCTGCACTGTGCCCCTGCCAGCTGGGTGCCCCAGTCCCCGAGAGGCGTGTAGCTGGGGGTTAGATGCCCCTTTCCTGCACTCCCCGCGCTGTCCCCACACCTCTCCCTCTCGGAGTCCCGTCTCCCAGAGGGCAGGTCCTTGTCTTGTTTACTGCTGTACCCATGGTGTCCAGGGACAATGAAACGCTAACAGTAAGTGGGGGAAGACGGCATGAGGGGGGAACTAGGCCATTTTAGATGGCTCCTCCCTATGCTCCTGTCACAGTGATCCGTCTCACTAGGCCACAAAGCTGTCCTGTGCAGGGCTCGATCCTGGACCCCACACCAGCTAGTCCCTGGCCTCAGTCCCAGCCCCTGGGGGTCGTCCCTGAAGCCTGGGGCCCACCACACAGCCTGGAGACCTAGAGTCGCCACTTCTCAGAAAGGAGCTCTCAGCTGGGGCTCGGCTGACATCCCAGCCAGTCTCCTCCCTCCAGACACTCTGGCCACGACTGGCGGCCAGCCTGTGGAGTGTCTATCATGCAACCTCCGAAGTTCTCCAAAGCTGAGGGACCAAAAGCCTGACCTTGGTCTTCCACAACCAGGATGGCCCAGCTGGCTTTTTCTGCCTGGCCTGCCTGGCTGGGATCCGATGCTTGGCAGGACGGGTGCAGCCCACACCGTGCTCCCCAGAGCGTGGGGGCCAGCCGTCTGGGGGCCTGCTGGAACGCGGGAGGGCGGGGGGCAGACGCGGTCCGTGCTGCGGGGAGCCCACCCTGGGGGAAGAGGGGCTCCTACAAGCATGTGGGGTGGGTGCCGGGCCTCACGTGTCTGCCGTCTGTCTGCCCAAGCCCCTCGCCCAGCGGTCAGAGCTCAGGACTCGTGAGCGAGGCTCTGAACTGTAAGCCCGTGCCGGAATGGCCGCGGTGGCCTGGGACAGACCTGGACGCCCCAGCCGACAATGGACTGAGTGAACGCAGAAGGCAGTGGGGATGGAGTGCAAGACGGCCAACTCCCAGCGGCCTCCCAGCCAAGACGGACAAAGCCCGGGGCGCTGGGGGAGGCCACCCCTGCCCTGAGAAGTGTGCAGCAGCACGGAGGCTCACACACCTGGAAAATGTGGTACTTCATGTCGCTGATCTCGATGGTTTTGCCGCTGTCGCTGTCTTGTTCTGATTTATTGGTCATCAGCGTCTTGAACCTGGAGCAAAGGGGGTGAAACAAGGCGGGTCTTGCACGTGACTTTGACTTCATCACTGGGCAGCAATGGCATCATCCATCACCCGACTGGTCACCGGGAGACGGAACATTTTTAAAATTACTGCAGCGCTCCCAAAATAATTCTCAGCAAATGGCAGCTTACATCATCCTGGGCTGACAGCCAGGCTGGGCCCCGATCTGTCCCCACTGCCCCCCGTGAGTGACTGTGATGCCTCCGGCCTGAAAAGTGACTGTTTATTCCAGAACATTTTCTAATAATCAGAAGCAGTACCTTGACTAGGAAGAACGCTACTGCAGAGCATCTCCTGGAGAGCTCTGGGTCCCACCCCCTACTTCCCCCCGTCCACAGGACCCATCTCTGCAGGGCAGAGGCTCCTCTAAGGAACCTGTGTCACCTCCTGTCTACAGGAGGCCTCCCCCGCCCATCCAGGGCCGAGGCCGGGGCCTGTTCCCTGAGGCAGCCTACCTGTTAGAAGCTGTCACCAGCAGGACCTTGTGTGCATAGAACAGCTTTCCTTCCACTAGGAAGGTCACATCGGACATCTCCTTGTTATTCAGAAAGTGCGGATCTATGGCCAAAGGGACAGAAGGGACATAACCAAGGGCCCCCCAGGGGGTTGGGTAAGCATTCCGAGAGGCTGGGGTGGGGGTATAAAGGGGAAGAACAGAGACACTGAGGCCAGGTCCTCAGTGCCAGGAATGGAGAACAGGAGACCAAGATATGTGTGAGAGAAACAGGAAGACAGATGGGAGGGGGCTCTGGAAAGGACGAGGGTTGGGTGGCCACGGGGCCAGCCTCACCTAGCCTGGCAGGCAGAGTCTTCCGGATCTCGGGGATGCTGGGCACCGGGCTGCTGCCGTAGCAGTGCGTGAAGATGGTGGCCAGCTGCTGGGTGACCGCGTCATTCTGCCGGGCAGAGGAGAGAGAGGCGCGGTGAGCCCGCCGGCCATGGCCACGGTGGCAGACACAGTGGACTCCTTTCCGAAGGTTCGGAGCAGCCACGGGCCTTTGTTCCTCCTGGATCTGGCCTGGAGGGAGATGCCTGTTCCTCCATCGCGGAGTCCCCAAGTGGCTTCTCTGGCCGGGCCCCAGCCCCGACAGCTCCCCCGCCTCTGCAGCCGGGCCGTGGCAGTCAGGCTGTGGGGTGTGTGGGAGGGGGCCTGCGTCTGTCCGGCCGCGGCGGGGTTCCGGGTACCCAGCCTGCCCGGCGCTCGGGGCGGGGACCCGCCTGACGTCCCTCACCTTGCTGGTCTTGAGGATGTCAAACATGAGCCGCAGGCCCTCGGTCACCAGCTCCTCATTGTACTCCTCCTCCTTGATGGAGCTGAAGTCCCGCAGGAGGCTCTGCACCACCGAGTAGCGCGACTGGGAGAAGGAGGTCCTCAGAGACTCGATCCACACGTGCAGCTTCCAGGGGACGCCTGGGGGGAGGGCGGGCGGTCATCACCTCAGCTGTGCACTGGACCTCCGAGCCCACCGCACGGCAAACCCCTCTCTGGGCGGGTTCCCGCCCGGTTCCCTTAGCCTGAGGGGCTCTCGAGCCAGGGCAGGGGAGCTCCACGGACCCGACTGGCCCTGCTGAGAGGTCAGAGGGGATTTCAGGTGCCCATCAGATAAGGCAGGAGAACAGCTCCAGCCTGAGCGCAGGGCACCCAGACAGCTCAGCCTGGGGCCATGTGAGCCCCACTGTTCGTGGGGCCCTGCGACTACTACTGAGAAGACCTATCAATTACGAGGGCTGGCCAGGTGACCTATCAAGCACGGACACCCGGGCCCATGCCTGTCCAGCACTCAGGGCACTGGCATCCAGTGGCATGTAATTATTGTGTACCAGCTCCCTGGAGGGTGTCAGTGGGGCCATAAAGTAACTTAAAACTATTTTGTGGAGGTCACGACAAAAGCTAATAATTTCCTTGGTAATTAGAGAGAGAGCTTCTAATCCCCCAGCCTCACTGTGGAATAAAAAAAAAGGACGATGGTGTCCCCCAGGGACACAATGACGTAGGTAGCATTAGCATCCTCCTTGTTCTGTCCGTAGCTGGGAATGATGTACCCATCTTACAGGGAGGAACACTGAGCCTGACTGGCCACAAGAAGAAGGTATGGCCTCCGTTCCTCTGGCCCAGGCTGGGCACGCGTGTGTGGTGGCTGCTGGCACAGTAAGCCCAGCTGCCCTCCTGCACACAAAGCACATGGAGAGCCGGCTCCAGGCCTTGCAGGATGTCACGGTCTTAGACGAGGCTCCGCAGCATCAGTGACGGCGGAATGGCTGGGTCTCACCCAGATCTGCCTGAGCAGCCTCCCTGGAGGCAGGAGCATCCACAGACTCACAGACCCGAGGAGCGAACGAGTCTGGCCACGTCACAGGACAAGGCCAGAAACTGGCCTCTAACTGACCAGAAACATTGACTCCTAGTGACGCAGATGTTCCCGGGGCCACATATCCCAGGCCACAACCGGGTCGGGGGCTGCAAAGCTCCCACCAGGGAGGAGGAAGGGCCTGAGGCTGGAGGGCTGGGCTGATACCCTCTCAACGCATCCCAAGGAGGACCCCCATGGAGGACCAGCTGAGGCTCACGGCCTCTCCCGCCCCGGCCAGCCGCTGTCAGGTCCACAGAGACGGAGTCCCGCCCGATGCCTGGCTGCCCTGTGGCCTGTCTGCCCCTGTGGGCCCAGCCCTCCTCCCGTCTGCTAGAGAGTGGTCGAGTGCTCGTGTGCACACACGTGTGTGTGCGTGTGTGCATGCATGGGGCCTCACCCAGTGCCCGCAGCTCCATGGTGATGTCCACATAGCCATGCTCAGCGCTATAGTACATGGCCTCCTGCAGGGCCTTCGTGCGGGTCCGGCTCAGCCGCACGGGCCCCTCGCTGCTGCTGCCCTGGCTGGAGGTGTCGCTCTCCTCCACGCCCTCAGCCAGGATCTCCTCCAGGGACAGGACATCTGCTTTGGCCTGCTGGGGCTGCGTCAGGAGCTTCCTCAGGACGTTCCTGCAGGCCCAGGGATGATGAGGGGGGGTGCCTGAGCTCCTCGCCATGGACGGTGCCCACCAGAGTTGCCCTCCCGAGGCCCGTGGCCTTGACAGGCTGGTGTGGAGCACCTGTGGACACTAGGGGCTCACGGCCTTCCCCTCTCAGGCAGGCTGGGCCGGGGTTCCTGGCACCCTCCATCTGCAGCCACCTGAGCAAGGCAGGGGAGGGTTTGGCGGGACTGGCCCTGGCGAGACCCACCCCTGCCCCTGTCGCTGCCATCCTGGTACTACTTAGTCATGGGCTTTGGGGCCAAGCCGGCCCTGACATCCTGGCTGTGTGATTTCAGATGGGTTGCTTTGCCTCTCTGTGCCCTGACTGCTCTGTCATCTGTGGAGTGGGGTGTCCACGTCACCCTCTTCCAGGGTTAATGGGAGGCCAATGGACAGCATCGGATGTAGAGCCTGACACGTAGCAGAACCCTGAGGTGACAGCCAACCATACTCGCGGGAAGGGTCTGAAACCCAGGACATGTTCCTACGCTTTGTTTCCCGACCTGCCACGAACAATAACGAACTGAAGTCAAGAAGCCGGTCACATGGACTCCCGTGTGGAGAATGTTGGACTTGACGGAGCACATTCCCATGTACCGTTGCATTGCATTAACCCTGTGAGAGCCCAGGGACCCCACCGCTCATGGCTGATGACTGCATCGCATTCAAGGTCACATGGGGCAGGAGTGTGGACCCAGGACTGCTGGTTCCGTACCCCAGACTCATTCTGTCACATCCTGTGGCCTGGGATGGCTACAGTGGGGGGCAGGTCCACAGGTCACCTGGGGGTGCTGAGCCTCCTCCCAGCAGCCCTGCCAAGCCGGCTCCCCATCTGTGATAGAGGTCATGCTGCACCAGGCAGAGACCCTCTCGAGAGACGCAGGGTCATCCCGCTGTTGCCTTGCTAGCTCACCGAGCTTACAGAGCACCTTGCTTGTGCCGTGCACTGGTATGGGAAGGTGAGCCGGCCACCACCCCTGTCCCCCAAATCCCATGTTCCAGAGAGAGAAATGGGAAGCAGATGCCTGGACAGAGCGTGCCTGCATAGGGTGAAGAGGCTACAATAGGGGAAACCACGAGGCACTGGGGAAAAAGGCCTAGTAGCACGGGTGTGCAGTATGGCACTGGGGGGCGGAGGGGAGGGTGAGTTTTGGTGGCTGAGCAGGGACGGCATCGGCAGAGGCCAGAGAAGAAAGCATTCTAGGGAGGAGGCCACAGCACTGCTTTTGAGAACAGCGCTAGAGAATAGGAAGTAGTTGTCCAGCCCATCCTTCCCTTCTGGCCCCTTTTCTGGCTTCTAATAACCTCTTCTCTTATCTCAGTCTGCACCCCCCAGAGCTGCCGGATGGCTCTGGTCATAGCCTGCTGCCCGCCCCGCCACACCCCTGGGCAGGCCTGGCCCCCACAGAGCAAGGTCTGCCATCTGCTCCCGGAGGGGAATGTGATTTCCCACACAGCCGCCAGGAGGCTCTTTGGAGCAAGCATATGCTGTTCGAGGCCCTTGGAGCCCCGGGAAATAACTACCCAGGGAACACGGAGGGGACCTGGCTCCAGGGTGGGCCAGAGCGTGCAGGGGAGAGTCTACAAGAAGTGGGAGACCCAGTGGCACTCCCAGCTCCACCAGGAGGTGGGGGGCCGTCTCTGCCACCCAGTGTCTTTGGGTCTCCGACATCTGAGACCTCTCTGTTCTTTGAGGACCTGTATCTTCTTTATGGGTGGCTTCCACGCAGAGCCCCCCTCTAGAAAGATCTCTAGCTCTTCTGCTCCCCATGGGGGACTTGGGCCCCTGAAAGCCCATTTCATGCTCCCGTATCACACGGGGCAGGAACCCCAGGTATGTACCTGTGGCCATGGGCGGCCGAGTGGCTGAAACAGTTCATGTCCTCATGGAGGGAGGAGGCCATGCCATTGGCTTCAAGCATGCTGAGTAGGGGGTCAGCACCTCGGCTCAGCAGCAAGCTGACCAGCTCGTAGTTCCCTGGAAGGCAAGGAGGACAGAAGGTGCTACCGCTGGCCCTGTCGCCGTGTGCCTCTACGGGCTGCTGTCCAGTTCCCGAGCTCCATAGAAAGGCTGATGAACAGGGTGAGGGGAGTCCCGGGACCCAGAGGGAGGAATATCTGGGCTTGCTTCAGGGACCTGGGCATGTGGCTGCAAGTCTGGCTGCTGGCCCGGCCGGGCGGACCCCTTGGCATGGTGGGGGGACCCCTTGCTGGGCAGGGCAGCTGCCCGTATACCTACCGGCTGCGGAGGCCAGCTGCAGGGGGGTCTCTGTGTAGCTGTCCTCGCCGCCACTCACTGCGGAGCCCTCCACGTGGGCCCCGGCGTCCAGCAGCAGCTGCAGGGCACAGGGCAGGACGGGACAGGACACATCAGCATGGCGGGGAGGGGCTGGGATGTGGCAGGGCAGGCTGTGGGAGAAGGGCCTCTGGTTCCCTCCAGGCATGTGGCCAAGACCCAGATCACCTGGGCAGCTGAGGAACCTAAACTCTGGAACTTGAAGTTACCTTCAGGGCTTCAAGTTTCTAGAATCTTCATGTCCACTTCTGTGGCTTTGGATCAAGGCCCTGAGCTGTGGGGGCCTTGGAGCTGGTTTTCAAATGCTTCCCTATGAATCGGTTGCAGTGACTTTCTAAGAACTTATGCAAGTGAGCAGAACAAAGTATCACCCCCAGTCTACCAGGGGAAACTGAGGCTCTGGGAGGCAACAGAGGTAGTGGGAAAGGGAGAGGTATTAGAGTCAGAAAGAGCTGAGTGTCAGTGCTGGCCACTAACCAGCGAGTGACCTCGGGTGGGGAATGAACTCAACTCCCAAGGCCTCAGTCTTCCTCATCTGAAAAATGGCCAGAGGCCTGCCTTGCTGCCATGCTGGGGATGAAACGGAATGGTGCTGAGCCCACAACAGGGATCATAACCAAAGGCCTCATGGGGTCTCACCCGAGGGGTCCAGCAGGCGAGGTGGGGAGGCACGGGGCCGGGGCAAGACCTCGCTGTCCGGGACGCCTCTCTCCCTTCTGGCAGGGGCAAGATGGTGCAGGGCTAACAGACGCCAAGCAGTTCTAGCCGAGCCGGGCCTGGCTTTGCCTTGGGGCAGGGGTGGCGCCCGTGAAGCTCCAGCAGGCGGCTCTGAGCTGCACCTCACCTTCCCTGACCGGCTGCTCTGGAGAGAGCACTGAGATCCTTCCTGGGTTTCTGACACCAAACCCACAGCCTCCTCCAAACCCAGGGGAAACCCCACCCGCCGCACACCTGCAGACCAGGCACGGGGGACCAGGCTGGCCGCCAAGCCTGCGCTCCGGCGTGTGGGAAGTGGAAAATGGCTGTCGGCTGGAGGCTCTCATCAGTCAGAAACCAGCTGTGGCCCTGCTGCCCGAGCCCGTGCGCCAAGGTGGGGGAGGTGGAGGCCCGCCTGATGGGGTGAAACTGGGCCCCAGTCCAGGCAGGTCTGGGGCACAGCCCTGCCGGCCAGTCTGGGCTAGGCTGGAGCTCCGCTTGGTGCTCAGGAGGGCAGGAAGCAGCAAGCAGGCAGAGGACGGCAGCTGGCCTAGCGCAGACCCACTACCGAGTCACCGCGACAGGCAACAGCCTGGGCACGGCCCCAGGCCTCAGAGAACTTGCCGTCTAGCAGGCAGTTTGCGAGGCGGACGCATGAACTCCCAGGAAGGAGTGTGCAACCCCGTGTACCCCGGTGGCCCGAGGAGCAAAGGAGTCTGGGAGTCGAGTGGCAGGGTGGCCGGTGGCCTACGTGGGGTGAGCTGCTGCTCGGCTCCACTTCTGGGCTGGAACCCCACCCTCACCCCAGCCACAGCTGTCTGGGCCATCGTGGACACGATAGGACGTCGCCTGCTGGCCAGGTGAGCTGTGCCGCTCTGAGTCCTCTCAGGAACTGGGAAATTCATAGACTAAGCCTTGAATGGGGATGGACAGAACCAGAAGGACACCCTGAGACAGGGCCAGGGAGCAGAAAGGGCTACGGGTGGCGAAGATGATCGGAGGAGAGAAAAAGGAGCCCACGTGCCATTCCAGCAAGCCCGGAGGCTCCTGGACCGATACGGAGATGCCTGCCTAGACCCGGGCTTGTTCCCTAAAATTCCACACGTATCCTTATCCTAAACCCTCTCCCTGAGCCAAACCGAGGGGGAAGGAGGTCTGTCCTGCTGCCTCGGAGAGCGGCCCAAAGCAGCACCTCTGCTCTCTCGGATTCCAGGCAGGGCTACTTCTGGGGCCCGGCCCCCTGGGCGGGCGAGGGCTCCCTGCACATGTGGCGGACACTCACCTGCACCACAGAGATGTGCCCGTGAAGCACAGCGAACGTCAGCGAGGTCCAGTGCCGGCTGTCGGGGTGGATGGAGGGGTGCCTGGGAGAATTGCTTGGAACCTGGAAAATGCCACAAAGGAGCCGTTTATTTGGTGGGGGCAAGTGCCATTCCCGGGCAGGTGACCCAGGCACCTGAGCGAGGGGGGGCATCCAGCAGGGAGGGTGACTAGGAGCCCCTTCGAGTGCCTTCTGTTCCCCCAATCAGGTCTGCGTGGAGCTCCCTCCCCGTAGCAAGACTTGGCAGGATGATCGGTGAGCACCGCGCGCCCTCGGTAGGGACACGGCAGGGATGAGGTTGTCCCGGAAACAGAACCGAGCCCATTCTCTCTGCTCTGCTCCCTGCTCTCGGGTGGGAAGCCCAGGTGAGAGCAGAAGCGCCCTGTGCATCTGTGTTCCCATTCCTCCCAGACACCGCCCTGGCACAGCTGCTGGAGACTGTGGGGTGCTCCCTTGCTGGGCCGGGTGCCCCGCGGAGCTGCTCACCTGGATGTCCAGGTTGGCGCCTGCGTCAATCAGCATCTGGACCATCGCCTCGTCCCCGGCTGCACAGGCGTACATCAGCGGCGTAAGGCCCTATGGGAATCAGAGATCAACCCCTAAACCCTCCGGGAACAGACGCGGTGCCACATCATCCATAGGCCTCGGTCCCAGAAACCACAGTCCGGGCTCCTGCTGGACCCAGCTGCCCGTCCTGAGCTTGTCCTCCTGCCCCTTCCGGGCCCAAGGGACACATAGTCCATGAGGCACAAACAGGGGCCATTTCCACAATCGTGGTGGGACCGCAGAGAGGTGGAGAGCATGGGCGCCGGAGCCAGACTTGGCCAGATGAGGCCCCCTCTGCCATGGGGAGCTGTAAACTGTGTCCAGGTCACTCGTCTCTCCCTGTTTCTTCTTGAAAACGAGAACAACGGTATCCAGCTCATAGGCTTGTTGTAAAAAAGATGAGTGACTGTGTGTGAAGTGCTTCGTTCAGAGGAAGCCAACCTCAAGAGCTAAGAAATCACAAGAACGCAGTGAGCCTGTCACTGCCACGGTGTCACCAGCGCTCTCCTCACCCACCCCTGGCCCTGGGCACCTCGGTCACCCCGTGAAGTGGTTTATGGCCAACATCTCCTCGAGTCACCGTAACACCCCTATTAGGGAGGCCCATTTTACAGACGAGGAGCAGAGAGAACCAAGGCCAGGTTTGCACGAGGAGGAGGAGGACCTCACACCGGACCTGGATCTGCCTGAGCCGCGAAGCTGCCCCTCGGAGGCAGCTCACGGAGCGTGGCCAGGGGTCTCCCTCGGCTCTCTCGTGCTACGGAGCCAGGACGAGCTTTTCCGAAGGCCGAGGCCCAGTCCCTCCCCGAGTTTCGAAGCACAGCTCGCCAGGCTGCCTCCTGGCTGGGAGTCTGTCTCCGGGGCCAATCATAGCAAAGGCGGCGGTGGAAAGTGTTATTCCACAGCTGGGTCCTGGCAAGCGTGCGTCTGGAGCCTATGATGTTATTTATTAGGTTATTTGTGTGTAGACAAGATCTCCTTACCTCATAAATCCTTGCCTAGTGCCCAGAGATAAAGAAATGGCCTGACATTAATCATGGGTGAGAGAGCTGTTTACCCACAGATCATCCCCTAAACACCAAGGCCGAGGGCACAAACAGGATTGAGCATTCCGGGAAGAGCCCAGCGGCAGGAGGGGGCTCCGGCTGCTGTCAGCCCCCTCCGCGCCTGACGTGGCTCTCCACGCATCTGCACGCGGTCCAGCGTTCGCATCGGCTACGAGTCCTGGGAGGGGAAACGACCTTTCTGTGGCAGCCCCATCCCCTCCAGGTCCATGGGGGAGGGCAGAGCTAGCAGGGCCGACGGCCAGAGCTCACAGATAACCATCGCTGTCCTCGCATGGATGCGAGACCCAGAACGAATGCTCACTGAGCCTTTATTACATGCCAGATGCAGAAGTGTCCCTGAACCCTACAGGGCTGGGGCTGCGGGTCCCCCGTGGGTGGAGGCGAGGAAAGTGACCCTCACGGAGGTGGGGCAGCTTGTCCAGGGTGGATGGCTCCGGGCCTCACCCCAGCACCCCGAGCGGGGAGCGGATGCCCCAGGATGAAAGCTCCCGCGAGGCCTGGGAAAACTGCTCTGACAGAGGCACCCAGCCTGTGGCCTCCCTGCTGCCCTGCACATAGCCTGACTGTCCCACCTCTGTGCTTCTGCTCCTGGTCACCTCCTCTCCCTGGAGCGCTGCCCCCCAGCCCCCCAGCCCTGCCCTCCCGCTCCTGGAGGCGCTGGGCCCCAGCCGTCCTGCCTGATGGTCACCCGTCCAGGCCCACCCTGGCCTCGTGGCTGACCTGGCACGTTAGCACACCCCGTCCCCCGCTGGCGTCTCACGGGACAGCATTCCACCCAAGCCCTCTGCTGTCATGGAGCTTTCCTCCCCGCGTCTGTGTGGCCTTCCAGACCGCAGTGCCATCATCTCTGCGGTGAGGACGCACAAAGTGGCGTCAGACAAGCCAGCGGGATAGTCCCTAGTGGCAAAGAGCTTGGAGTCAGACTGTTTCTGACCCCGGCTCTGCTCCGCCCTGGCTGTGTGACCTCACGTGAAGCAACATCTCTGGACCTCAGTCTTCCTCATCTATGAAATGGGGACGACAGTAGCACGACATCCGCAGGCCACCGTCAAGACTGAGTGAGTGCATCTGGCAAAGCACTTGAACGGTGCCTGGAACATAGCGGCGCCCTACAAATGGCAACCCCTCACGGCCAACACAGTAAACAGCAAACAAGACCCCCGAGTTCTATCTCAAGTTGTGAATCACTTCCAACACTTCCTCTTCTGGCTTCATTTTACTCTCTAGCGCTTTTCACCACCACACTCGGTATGTTACGTTTGTATTTCTTAGCATGTGTTTCCCCGACTAGAATGCTAACTCCACGGAGGCAGCAGGGTCTGTGGGCCTGGCGCGGAGCCGCCCACGAGGCGCCCAGGGCACACACCCCAGTGACTAGTTCTCACAGCCCAGGCTTCTGCCCAGCCCTGCACCATCCGGGCCAGCGTCTGGCCTTCCAGCCGGCGGAAGCAGAAGCTCCTAGACAGGTTTCCCTGGCAGTGCTAGGAAGGTCTTCCAGCTGACGGCCCACCAGCCCTGGGCAGGGCGCCATGTGGGAGGCTGCCCACTTCTCAGGAGCACCGAGCAGAGCAGCTCTCAGGTTTGGAACAAAAGGACTGTGCCACCCCATCTCGTCATGGCGAGTCCCCTCCTGTGTCCCCCGCGCCTGGCTAGCAGAGCTCTCCGCACGCACCTGGTCATCCATAGTGTTCACCCCGTCCGGGCCCAGGGCGTCGATGGCCTGGTTGATGAGGTCCGTCCTGCCACAGTTGAGCATGCGGAAGCCCAGATCCTGGTTGAACTTCTCCGTGGCCGCTCGGGCGTCCAGCCTCCGGAAGGAGCTGAAACAGCACTCGGGTCTGCACAGATGGGACCCCGAGATACGTGAGCAGAACTGTGTGTGAATGCCCGGGGCGGAGGCTTCGCCTCTCAAGGAGGTGAAGCTGATGAGGGGCAGGACGACAGGGAGTTACAGGTTGATCGGCAGCGACTGGCCTTGTCATGCCCAGTGACATGAGGAGCACAGACTTCTGCTCTTCTGCAAACATGTTAAAGAAGAGCTCTGAGCTTCTCGGAGCTGTCCACCATCAGGAAACAAAGTCCCCTCAGAAAGAACCCACCAGGGACTCTGCCTGAGCCAGACGCAGGTCCAGCCTGGGCCACAGTGCTCGCCTGTATGCTTTCTGCAGGGTAAAGGCTGCCCTCGGACTATAGGATGGCCACAGTGGCCTGGTTCCAGTTCTTGGCTTACATCTTCTCCTCGAGGCTTCCCAAGGAGGCCCAGAATTACAAACAGATGGTGGAGAAAGGCCCAGAACCCCATGACCATCCCACTACCATCCAGCCATCCTACCAACGAGAGTCACAGATTAAAAACTGCGTCTACGAGATGGCATGGGGGTGCTTCCATGGGGGGGCTTCAGCCTGGAGCCTTAGCTGGGCCAAAGTGTGGAAAGTTTATGTCCCAGAATGACATTTGGGAATTTGCCATGGAGACAGAAGAGGCTATAACTGGGGTTGGGACAAAGGCTAAAATAGAAAGAAAGAAAGTCTCTCATACGACAAGGATAACCAGCAGAACGTTCTCCAGACTTTTGGAGACCAGTCCAATATAAGACAGTCATGCTGGGAAGAAAGTTAAGAGTCTGGGCTTGGGGCCATGTAGACCTGGGTTCAAATTCAGACAATTTTCTAGCTGAGTATCTGTGGGTGAATTATTATTCCTCCCTGATCCTTGGTTTCTCCATTTGTAACATGTGCATTACAGCCCCACTTTCTGTAAAACTTGGTCACAAGGACCAAGATGACACATGTACAAAGGAAGGGCTCGGCCCAGCACCTACACCAAGGAAGAGCTCAGAAAAAGTAGTGTCAGATATAGGGACAGAGGAGAGGACCCGCCTTTGCTGATTACCCCCCAAATATCCCACAGAGCTAGACTGTGTGGGCTCTCCTGCCCATATCCAAATGCATGTCTGCTCTGCCACCCACGGCTGCAGAAGATGCACCCAGAAAGCAGCCAAGGTCTGGAATGATCAGTCTAAGAGGCACCCACAGAGCAAGACTTGGGAGGGGCCCCCCTCCCCACCTCCCAGACAGGGGGATGTGCAGGGGGCTGGGCGTGGAGCCCGGGGCCCTCCAGCCTCACTCCTCCCCCCTTCCGTACTTGAGTTGCCGGGGCTCACAGTCCAGGCCGGGCAGCAGCAGTCGGGCGGCCTGCCGGATGTCGCCACTGTCCACGGTGAGGCTGCGGCGGTGCTCTGCGTAGGTGATGGCCACACGCATCCACTCCATCAGGGGCGGCAGCAGCATGAAGGGCCTGTGAGGCAGCAGAGAGAGAGAGGGGGTCAGGCAGGTGGGAGGCGCCCTCTAGCACGCATACTCTGAGCACGGCTACAGAGGCTTCTCATCCCTAAGCTTCAGGCAGTGAGGTGTGGGGGGGCTTGCTCCTTGCCCACACAGAGACCCCAATTTGTCCCCTTCCGTAGACACTGTCATGGGTCAAGAGAAATTCCCATCATGGGTCACGAGCAGAACCTGAGGGCCTTAGGTGACCCATGAAAGGAAGGGTTTGCCAGCCTGTCAAATGGGGGACTCCTGAATTCAGACAGGGGTCTCCCTCTGCAGGAGAGACTGCCTCCTGGGTAGTGGGGGGCGTGTGGAGGGAAGAGTCCCACAGACCCTGGCTCCCACCCCAGCTTTGCCCCAAGCAGCTGTGCTCCATCATCACAGACCAACACAGCCCGAGCCTGCTCCCAGCCTCTGTGAGATGGGCTGTCGTGAAGCTGTGTGTTGTGACATATGGGGCATAGTTAACGGTCACCCCCCTTCTTCAGACTGCACCTGGGCTGAGGTGGGACTTACGTCTCTTCCTGTGGCAGGCCGGAGCTGCCTCAGCATGCCACTCCTTGTCCCAGGAGAGCATAACACCAAAAACTCAGGGCCACAGTGACATGGGGCAGGAGGTGGAAGCAGGGAGAGATTTCTGCTGGGGAAGGCCTCTGAGTTGCCAACTCCAGGGGGCACCACTCACAAGGTTGTCCATGTGTCACCAGGGGGCGCCATTCACATGGACTGTGACTCTTGCCCCCTAGCATTGAGCAATACAGCGGGCACAGAGGCTCAGGGCCAGCCCTCTCCCTGCCCCAGGCCCTCCCATCCCCATCCTCCCGGATCTGGATTACTGCTGGGGAGGCAGGGTCCGCTCCCTGTCCAGAGGGGCTTTCCTCCTGTCCTCTATCTGTTCTGGCCAAGTCTCCCATGGTGAAGACCATCTTGGGAGACCACCTCACAGTCCAACCCATCTCAGTGCTGTGGGCGGCCCTGATGGCCAAATGACTCAATGGACAGCCAGCCTGCTCTGCCCAGAACTTTCCTTGCCTGGTCACAAGGATGAGGCAGCCCTGGCAACCTGCCCCTTGCGGCTGTTCTCTCCAAGGACAGCCCGAGGCTGCCTCCCATTCCTGTGTGTGCTCCCCGCCCTCCTGGTGCCTGCCACTCCTCCACACCCCGCTCCCTGGGACGCCCTGGGCTCCAGGAGCATTAGGCCTCTGCTGTCACCTGCCACCTTGCCCCTGGACTCACAGAGAGGTGCTGTGACCGGGAAAAGGATCTCTATTCTCTTTCCTCAGCCACTAAGTCAGTCAACTGGAATCCATGAGAGACCCTCAGATCACTGGTCTCCAATTTCAGGAAATTGTCAGAACTTTTAAGGGCTTCTCTCCTTGAGGGAAAGGATGCTTTTTATTTATTTTTAAACAAAATAAGCAGATGTGATCTTGAAGGTGGTTCATTTGGAAGTTATTTTGATGTTCTGGGCGCATCGTTTCAGAAAACCTATCTGGGTCTGCGTGTATCACTTGGAGTGATGAAGAGTCACGGGTGGGGGAAGCCTAGCTGCTCTTGGCCTTCAAGAGTGCCTTGGACCTCACCCGACCCATCTCCAGTCATGGGGCATATCCTTTACCAGGACACAACAGACCACTACACACCAGTGGTTCTCAAGCTTCCCCTGCCCTTCCTACTTCCCGCAGAGAACGAACCTACTCTCATTTCTTCCCATCCAGATCCTGTTTATCCTTCAAGGCTCAGCTCCAATACTTTCTCTTTCCAGAAGCCCTCCTGATCCTCTTTCCCTGGAGAAAATAATCTCTTTCCGCTCCAAGATCCCTTCAAACTTGCTCTTCCTGCAATAAACGTGTCTCATCTTCCTGACTAGACCCACTGTGCCTCAGGACAAGGACAATGGTCTGCTCATGTCTGTGTACTCCCAAGTATGCCCAACACAGGGCCTGAACATAATAGGTGTTCATTGACACCTATATTAAGGTGTCATTAAACATTGACCCAATGACTTAAAGTAAGGTTGAGCATCAGGAACTTGTTATGGTATATCTAAGCTTTCACTTCTGGACCAACTCCTCTTTCTGCTCAGAAAAGAATGGCATATAATTTTCAAGGGCATAGTTCTGACTTGCTAGAGTGGGGAAGCCAGGAATCTATGGGGGGAGTGTATAGAATATAGGAAGTTCATGAGCCATTTGTGAACTCCTCCTGTTTACAGAACTTTGATTATAAATACCCATTTGAATTCTCCCCAAATAGTCTTGGATTTTCCAATTCTGACATTGCAATGCTAGAAGGCAAGCTCAGACACATATTTCTATATATATCAGTCCTTTTGATCCAAGGGGAAGGCTTTATCTAAACCACCAGCATTGGGACTGGAGTGTAAATGAAAAGCTAGCTCGTGGATTTGCCAGCCACTCTTCCCTGTTGTGGCCGACAGCCAAGACCAAGTGCCAAGTACGGACACTGAAGCTCTAAGCAGCATCTCCCAGCTGCACTAGGGGAAATCCAAGAGGGAACTTGGGGAATCACCAAGTCTAATCAGATGCTGTCGTGATTCATCACGCTCCGGGCATCTGAGAGTTCGGTACATGAAAAAATACGGCGTTGGTAACCTTGGTGGGCAAGTACTGGGGATTGGCTCATTCAGCCTCCATTATCCCATCTTTTTTGGAGACATAAACCATTGAAAACTACATTTCCCAGACTCCTTTGTAGCTGGGGTTCTGGAGGCAAATCAGGTTTCGCCATTAAGATCCAGCTGCATGAGGTCTGGTGAACAGGAGCCCATGTTTGTACCCCCTTTGCTTGTTTCATGAGACATGAGGTCTAGTTCTTCTTTTCTTACTGACCCTTCCAGTGTCCATTTTCCACCTGGCTGAGCGCTTCAGAGGCTATGTGCTTCAGAAAGCAAAGACAAAGACTTCTTTTGGCTTTGGTCCGGAATTGCATTTCCAGGGGCTATCTCAGAGGGAGCGGCCCGGCTGGAGGAGTCTTGTATCCTCCTCGGAGGCCGGGCCTTGAACCTGCTCCTTGAGCTCTTCCAGTGATTCTGTTGGCATCTGATTCCCTGCATTAAATCCCTTCCTGCTTAAAATACCTAGAGTGGCTTCTGTTTCCTGAATTGAACGCTGACTAGATATTCTCAACATACAGAAATCCTCCAGGGTTAAGAGGGTCCCTCTGCCTCTGGGGTAGTGGCTGGTGTCCTCCTGTGAGGGCCAGCCCCCACACTGATGTCTTCAGGCCTTTTCCCCTGGCCTACCCAGCACCCTGTGGTCCATGGGAAGATAAAATGACAAGCAATTCATGGACTTTCTCAGTAACATCCTTCCCTTGGCCTGTGGGTTCCAGGCTACTACTTCCTTTCTGGTAATTTCAGTTAGCCCACTGGACATGCTGAGAAGCTGGCCTGTATTCCTGGACATTCTGGAAAATCCCCATAAAAACTCCCATCTGGACCGGCTGTGGCTACATCCTACCCGCAGGGTGAGAGGGCCCCAGAGGAGTAAGGTTGGGAATATTGACATCTGCATTGTCCCCAGGGTCTCCTGCTTTGTCCCCTCCCAACGAAAAAGTCGGTTTCTGTCTTCTTGCCATTCCTCTAGGCTGAGCTTGGCCAGAAGCCTTTTGCAGCCAGGGCAGGTGTCCACTGGGCCAGAGGGGAGGGGGCACGGCTGAAGGAACCCTCTTTGGTTGGCCCCTCTGTCACCAAGATACCCCTTGCTGGGTCCAATATCTCTGAATAGCGGTTCTGGAGTGTTCTGGTCTCAGGATCCCCTTCGTACTCTTACAAATTATTGAGGCCGCCTAAGAGATTTTGTTTAAGTGTGTTATTCTACAGCTATTTGTTGAATCTGAATCCAAACAGAAGATGTTAGGGGTGCCTGGGTGGCTCAGTTGGTTAACCACCTGCCTTCAGCTCAGGTCATGGTCCCTGGGTCCCGGGACAGAGACCCGAGTTGGGCTCAACCCTGCTCAGCGGGGAGCCTCCTTCTCCTTCTGCTTCTGCCACTTCCCTAGGTGCTCTCTCAAATAAATAAAATCTTAAAAAAAACAACAAACAAACCAGAAAATATTCGAACGTGAATACGCCAGTTCGCATCTCCCAACAGCTTTCGTCGATATTGTCACCACCTGTAACAAAGCCTCTGGAGAAGCTCCCCGGGACACATGTGAGAAGATGAGAGGGAGAAGGGACATGACACTTTATTCTTATGAAAATAATTTTGACCCTGTAGATTCCTGAAGTCTTGGGGACCCCAGGGGTCCCCAGAACACACTTTGAGAATCACTACCTTAAGACAAGGCTATACTTGGGCAGAGTGTGTGGCTGGGGTTCTGCTTCTGGCGGCACACGGCCCGGCCAGTCCTAGAATACTGTATGGCTTGCATGCGCCTTCCCAGCCCAGCGAACTGAGGCTCCTACTCCACTACCTTGCAGCACCCTCACTGCAAGGAAGCCCCAGGTTCCTTTAAGCTGGTGAAAGGGCTCTACAACCTGGGGCAGATCATTACACTCTTTGGGCCTGTTTTTCTGTTAAAGAAGTGGCTTCTAGATATTTTCCATGGCGAGAACCTCTTTTGCTGGTATGCCATTGACTCCACATGACAAGGGCTGTGTATGTACTCTGCCGTGATCCAGACTGTGGGCTCAGGTGGAAGCCTTCTGGGTTGGGATCCAGCATCACTAGCAATAAATTCAACTGTGATCCTGTGCACCCTCAGCCTCAGTCATCCCGTCATTGAAATGGGTATAAATAACAGGACGACCTCACGAGAAGTATGTGTGGAAGTGCTTAGCCCAGCATTTGGCACACGGCAAGTTCTCAATAAAGGTGAACTATTATTACTATGTTAGTGTCTGTTGATAGAGAAAACACATAACAGCAAAATAGGCTACAGGAATCTGATCCTATCAAATGCCTCAACTCTAGCTCTTCAGGTGGGGCCGACTCTGCCCTCCCGGGTCCTCCAGCAAGTATAAACACGTAAAGATTGCAAAAGCTTGCCAGCAAACTGCCCATCACCCACTCCATCCCAACTCATAAGACAGACAAAGCAGATGCAACCACGTGAGGGGTGGGAGGGAGCCGCTTCTGGCAGTGCAGACTCCCGGCCTTGGGGGTCTAGGATTGCACTCGGGGAAGGGACACAGTAAGGTACAGACTCACTGACACGTGACGTGGGGCGGGGGCGGGGTGGGTGGGCACGGAATGCGGGTTAGGGACCTACGCGCCCTGCCCGCCCAAATGCTGCTGAAGCATCACTCTCGTGCACACCAGCATGTCGGGTGGGGCTGCCTCTGTGACAAACCAAGCCACTTAAAAGGGCCACCGACTGGCCGCATGTGTCTGTGTGCGAAAGACAGCGGCTACCACCACGCGGGATAGTCCGGGAGATGAAGAAGCGGGCACGGCCTGACTCTTTGCTAGGGGAGGAAATGGCAACCTCCTGGGGCCAAGTGGTTCGCCCAAGGTCACAGAGCCATTTCAGCAGCACCACGGAGACCAGCCCCATGTGCCACGACTCAGTTTCTCCTTGTGTCTCTAAGTTAATCATATACTTGAACCTGAGCCTATCAAGCCAAGGGTCTCATGAGGCCCTTTGACAAGACAGGCCTGCAAAAACCACTTTTTCCCCCTTAAAAAAAAAAAAAAAAAGAAAGAATAAGCTTCTTAAGGCCTTGGTTTCTAAGAGGTTCCTGCAGCCTGGAAAAAAAAAAAAAAACCCGGCCCCACTCAGCAAGCATATGATTTATTGGGATTACAGCCCTATAAGCAGTGTCTTAACAACATGGAACAGGAAACGACTCTAATTTCCAGCTCAAAGCAGGCTCTGTTCTTCTCAAGGTGGGCAGCGGCCTCGGGGAGAGGGGCAGGTTGGCAGAGAGGCACAGGCCTGTAACTGGAGGCTGTGTGCCCCAAGCCTGAGGCACAGGAAGGCCTGTGCCCCTGTCTTCCCCCGGCAGGCCTATCCCCTCTGTGCCCACCCACGAGGAGCCGGGTGTGAGCGTGTAGGCAGGCCCCGGACATGCCTACCGGCTGGGCAGGGCCTGAACACCTGGCCTAAGCTCAGCCCTGGGAAAACCGGCCTGTGGTTTCTTCCCTTCCAGCCTTGGCAGGGAGTGCAAAGGGCTCTGGGCACAGGCCTGGCTCTGGGGGCGAGGAGGGTTTGGGGAGGTCTGTGCCACCTTTGGCTTGCTCCCTAATGAGACTGTCCCATTCCCCAGGAAGCTCACCCCATCCCACCTGTGAGCATACTTAGTTCGGGAGAGGACCCTCACAGTGGCCAGCCAGTCTCGCACCCTCAGCCCTACATTCTCCCCCCGACTCTGCCCCATCTTCAGATGGAGCCGCTGCCAACAACAGGGCTTTTCTGGGGCCATCTTCCTGCTGTATCCCCCTTCTCCTAGCCTCTGCTCCCATGCCGCTCCCCCCATGCTGTCTGGGTCGGGGCCAGAGAGTGACAACTTCAGGAACTAGCAAAGAGGTCCGCCTTTGCCCAGTCGAATGACGGCTCTGCAGGCAAAGACTCCTCTGAGAAGGTCAAGGTCAGCTCTACCATGAAGGCTCTGAGGGCATTATCATCGGTTGTCCAAGATTTCTGAGAGCCACGTGACCTAAAGCACCAAGGTGAACCATCCATGCCGAAAGAAACCCACTGTGTCCCTCTGAAGTCAGATGCGGCTCCCAGCACAAAGGAAGCAATTCTAGTCCAGTTCACATCCTGGACTAATTAATTTTCGAGGATTGCTTGGTAAACCAGAATGGTTTGGCCCGGCCTGGAGTCGGAGCCGGGTAAGAACCTCCTCTGACCCCCAGGCCTGTCTTCTCCAGCAGCCACTGTGCCCCAGCACCTGGAGCTGACCCGTGGCAGGGTCTCCACGTGTGGTCAGAGGACTGCCGTCACACAGAGCTCAGGGCTTGCTATGGGGGAAATACTCTTATTAAAACTCATCTGTTAGGGATTAGAGGCCTAAAAAAACCCTCTATTTGCCCAGATATACAGTTGGATACAAATTTAGACTATAATCAAGTCACGATTAGCTGTGAGCCATTTCTCTGCCTCTTCCCAGGGACTGCCTGTCAGGTCCCCCGGGAGCCTAAGAGTGGGCAGTGGGATGGGAGGTCAATCAGGTGACAACTGCGGCATCCTGGCTTGGCTCCCGACGCATGCGGGGAATAACAGAGAAACACTAACAACTAAGATTTCTACAGCATGCAAAGCACTGGGCACTGTTTTAAGCCCCTCACACCTACTGACTCACTTAACACTCGCAGCCATGCTATGAAGCAGCTACTAAAATTACCCCCATTTCACACACGGGGAAACTGAGGGCCAGCGAGGTGGACCACCTTGCCCCAGAACACGCACTTTGGTAGGTGGCAGAGATGGGATGAGGTCCCGGGCTGTAGACCCCAGCCCCCGGGCTCCCGCACAGAGCATTCCAGTGTCGCTCAGCTTAGGAAATCGGCTCTGGTCGTCCACATTCTGGACCCTTCCCCATCTCCCTCATCTTAGTGATGGGGACTTTGAGGCACAAGAGCCACAGCTTTTGTCACCCAAACTGGCCCACTTCCAAGAGGAAAATGGAGTGCTATTGCCAATCACACTGGAGAGCAAACTGTCTCAGACAACCCAAAACATCTGGCCACCCTAGCTCCTGGGTGAAGCCCACGGCGGGCTCCGGCAGCCCCCTCCTGCCCAACCCGAAGCAGCTCTCCACTCTGCCCCCCAGCCCTGCGCCCTGTCTTCAGTTCACCTGCGTGTTAGCTGCTTTCTCTTCCCACTACACTCCCTCCTCCCTCCTCCCTCCGAAGGCGGCACCCTTTGCTCACTGGCCTTCCCTCCGTTCTGCACAAGGGCCGTCCCGTTAGTAGCTCAGTTTCCGAATCTATAACCCTGCAGCATGTTCCTCCCTCCTGACAACAAAGCCCTCCGGCTGCGACTGTGTTTTCAGGGCTCTGCTCTCCTTCCAGAATTCTCTGTGGGGCTCCATGTGCTACGAACAAGGGCATCAGGCCTAACTCTACAGGCAGATGAGCTCAGAAAATGGGGACCAACTTCATCTTTCATTCTTGGAGGCTTGAGTTGGCTTGGGTATTGGCAAATGGCCGCCTTCAGGGAAGAAAATACTTCCCAGATAAAAAGACAACCGGGGAGCCTGGGTGGCTCAGTCATTAAGCGTCTGCCTTTGGCTCAGGTCATGATCCCAGGGTCCAGGGATCGAGGCCCACATTGGGCTCCCTGCTTGGCGGGAAGTCTGCTTCTCCCTCTCTCTCTGCCTCCTCTCCCTGCTGTGCTTGCTTTCTCTCTAAAATAAATAAATAAAATCTTAAAAATAAATAAATAAAAAGACAACCATTTCTTTTTATAAATAAAAGAAAAAAAGAAATAAAGAAAATTTTTTTATTTTATTTATATTATTTTATAAATATTTATATTATTTTATAAATAAAGAAAAAAAAAGAAATAAAGAAAAGAAAAATAAATAAATAAATAAAATTTCTTTTTTTAAATAAAAAAACAACAGGAGAGTTTTCGACCCGAGAGCAGTGTCCTGGGACGGGGATCCACAGCCGGGGCACCTTCTGGGGGTTTCGGCGTGGGGGTTGGGGGTTGGCCTGGGGCCCAGGGAGGACTCTGGGGGAGGCTTCTCGAGGAGGGAAGCAGGAGATATGCTTCTGTACATGTCAGCGTGTCGTTGTGCCCCAGGGGAGGGGACAGAGCCATCGGTCTTTCGTAACTGGCTCTGCGTCCAGGGCGGCATCTCAGTGGGCAAGCCTGCACACTGGCCACCAGCTCACCGCCCTCTGTGGCCCTGCAGGGGGGGCTCTGCTGGCCTCGGGGAGCCTGGAGCTTTGGGGCCTGGAACTCTGGTGGGCAGCGGCTGCTGCCCAGGTCCCTGGCAGGGAGCGGTGTGAAAGCAGGCCTCTCTCCACGTTCCTGGAGTGCGGCTGCCTTGGCCCGCCCGCCACACCTCACCTGCGAGACCCACCTTCTCCACCTCTGCTCTGCATCCGGGATGGCTGACAAGAGACCACAGACTCTCACCGAATGGAAGACCCCGCACGGGCCTCCAACCTGTTCACACCCACAGTTGGGGACCCTGCCACCAGCCATTGGGCCAGCCTTTGGAGGACACTGTGGCTTAGTTGTTCTGAATCCTTATCTCTCAGACACCCAGGGCACGGAGGGGGAAAGGGCTTTCTTGTAGGGTCTCTGGACGGATTCAGCTGAGTATAATCACACAAAAGTTGCCTCCCCCTCCTCCATAGTCTAAGGCAAAAAAAAAAGATGACCCATTCACGTGGTCAGGTAAAGAGTTTCTAGAAACTTCTAAGAGGAGATAGGGACCTGGTTCTTGAGGCCTAACAGAGGCATCAGGGGTTAATTCCTGAGTGGCAACAAGGGGCTTTGACCCACGTCATAAACAGCGGTGCACCCAGCCAGAGGACTAGGAAAAGATGGTGCTGGCTCCCAGGAATGACCTTGTTTTCCACACCCATATCCCAGCTGCAACTTGGAAAAAGACTCTGGCACTGGCTTCTGGGCAGTAAACCGCATGGCTATGATTTGTTGAGGACCTACTATGTGCTGAGCAGGCAGAGGAGACTCTGCTCACATGACTCTATTTTTTTTTAAGATTTTTAAAATTTATTTATTTGACAGATCACAAGTAGGCAGAGAGGCAGGCAGAGAGAGGAGGAAGCAGGCTCCCCGCTGAGCAGAGAGCCCGATGCGGGGCTTGATTCCAGGACCCTGAGATCACGACCTGAGCTGAAGGCAGAGGCCTTAACCCCCTGAGCCACACAGGCACCCCACATGACTCTATTTCTAATACAGCCACCCCGCAGGGGAGGTACAATTATCAGTGTGCATTTTACAAATGTGGAGATGGAGACTGAAGCTTTGAGGGGTTGGGACACAGATCCAAGGTCACATAGCTAGCCACTGGCAATCTGTAAGCTTTAAAAGGTAAAACAAACAAACAAACAAAGATTCTGGGGTCCTTTGCAACACCAAATTATCACACACAAAATGTTCTGAGCCCAGTAGCTGCTGAAACCAGGGAAAAGCAGGCAGGGCAGACAAAAGGCTGGCCCCCATGGCTCACCTAGGCCCCCCAAACTCCAGCTTCTGCACCTGTGGCCTTATCAGCCCTGAAGTCAGCAGGGAACAGGAGGTTGGGCTGGGCCCTGGAGCCTCAGGGGTATTCTCTAGACCTCTGAAGACACTTCCCCCTTCCCCAAATGTCCAATACAACAGCAGCCAAGTGGGGGCAAGTGCCAGGTGGCTTGTCCTGACTCAGGTGGTTGGTCCTGCGGGAGGAGGGGGTCTGTAGAGCTGTGTGGCAGGCACGTAGGAGTGGGCCAGAGGGCAGCCCGGCCTTCCAGCAGACATCATCTGAGCTGCTCTCCTGTCCCCTCAGTGCCTGGGACATCAGCAGCTCAGCCCTGGAAGCCACCTTTAAGAAAACAAGATCTGTTCTCTGCAGAGCAGGGACTTCCAGAACACCAAGGCTCTCTGGGATCCTGGTGATACTGTAGACAAAGGGGACTGTGGCTGCTGTGTTACAAAAACACTGCCAGTGAATGAAGTCCCCAGGCTCAGGTGCCCAGCCTTTTTCCTGCAAGGACCCGTGGCCCCAACAATGGGGCAGGAAGTCGGATGCAACAGGCAGCCCCTGGGGGCACCTGTCAATGGCAGGGCCAGGATCCTGCCCAGTCTCCATCCCCCATTATCTGGCACTACCACTTCCTTTGTCTGCCCCCAATCCCTGGCTCATCCCTTGTCAGATGCTGGACAGACGCCCACCGTCAGGCTGGCTACCCTGAGCCAGCGAACTCCCGTCTGCTGAGGAAGAGGCCCCAAGTGGCGGAGAGCGGGCCACCTCTGTCACCCTGCATAGAGGCAGTGTCCCCCAGAGACCCGGCTCTCAGGGTC
>PISX010003916.1:99323-129681 GCA_004024625.1 Mellivora capensis
AAAAATTCCCCATTGTTTCTGGATTATTTATGCATTCAACATGGTTTGGTTGTTTAAGCCTTCCCTAAGGTTGATGGAAACACTAATTACACAGATAACAGGGGCTAGCATGTCTGAAGAGCTGACTCTGTGCCTTTAAACGTGTGACCTCCCATGACTGCCACAAGAGCCTCTGGAAGGAGATCCAGCCGTTTTCCAGTGAAAGCTGAGAAGCAGAGGCCAGAGAAATGAAACGAGCTGCCCCAAGTCGCCGGCTCAGAACCGGCAGAGCAGAGACCCCACGCCGCAGTCTTTCTGACACGAGTCCAACCTGCAGGCTCTACATCCTGTTTCGTTAGCTGAACAAATTCGTTAACGGCCTACTGTGCGCCAGGGACTGTTGTCTGTCTGGGCACACAGTTGGAACAAAGCCCATCCACAGTCTATGGTGCTCACATTCTGGAGGGCGGGGAGTAGGGGCGGACGAGTGAGCAGACAGATACGCAGCAGCTAGGCATCCCCAGGCTCAGGAAGGTGCTCTAGAGGAAAGCAGCAGTGGATAAAATGAGAGGGAAAGACCAGGCATGGCCGGCCGTAAACAAGCCCCTTCAGAGGCTACTGGAGGCCCCAGTCTGGGGGAAGTGGGGAAACAAGTACTAATTCACCCCATCACTATTCTGATTGCTTGGACTTCCACTTCGGGGAAGCAGATGGGAATTTAATGCACAGAAAGTGGAAGAGGAAAAGAGAGAAAAGAGCTTGATGTTGCAAATCTTCTTGAAATGGTATTTAAGGGAACCCTAAGTCAGTAGCATCAAGCCCCCACTGCCATCATCTCTATTATTTGATAAGAAAACACTTTCGCAAGCTGAGCAAAAGATTAACGAGCCTGCTTCTTCACACTGAGCGCACAGCCTATCAGTGGTGCTTCCTATTTATGTAAAGTGGTCGGCAGAAGGGAGACGTCCCCCCTTCTGCATCTGGAATGGAACAAAGAGGCGCCTCTCCTCGCTTTGTACCTCTCCTGTACTGGCAGTATTCCCCTAGGACTTGGGGGGTGCCCCTCGGAGGCAGATTCCAGAAGCAGAGGAGCCAGCAGAGGGGCTCTAGTTTACACAGGGGGGAAACTGAGGCTCAGACAGGCAGCTGGACTCTCTCAGATCCCAGAGCCAGAGGGACAGCGGGGCAGGAGCTGACTTGACCCTCAGATGCCTCTGAGGATGCGCTTCTCCCTGGGAGAGCTGCTCCAGCCCCACCTCGATGGACTTGCCTAGATCCGCTGTCACTGAGAACTTGGGAAAGCAAACACCAAATTCTCTCCACTGGATTCTTATGATTTTATAAAATGTAAATCCAGGGGCGCCTGGGTGGCTCAGTGGTTTAAAGCCTCTGCCTTTGGCTGGGGTCATGATCCCAGGGTCCTGGGATCGAGCCCCGCTTTGGGCTCTCTGTTCCGCAGGGAGCCTGCTTCTCTGCCTACTTGTGATCTCTGTCTGTCAAATAAATAAATAAAATCTTTAAAAAAAAATAAACTAAAATGTAGATCTAGCTGTGTCATGAAATGCACACTTAGAAACAACAAAGTCCTTCTGTGACTTTTGTTGCTCCTTGCCCCTCGGCCTGTCCCCATCTTCCTGCGGCTGTCCTTGAACACGCAGTTAAAATCCCAGGCTGCTCTGCACTCCCCGACCCCGCCAGGCTCCTTGAGGTCCCCCTGAATATGCAGTGAGGATGACAGAGGCTTCCGTGTGCCAGGAGCTGCTCTAAGCGCTCTCGGGATATCACCTCGATGCCCGCGATACCCCTGTTGAGAAGAGACCACAGCACAGAAGCTAAATGACATGCCCGAGGCCCCCCTGTTCGTCGGCGGCAGAGCTGGGCCCAAACCCAGGCAGGCCACGCAGCCCGAGGGCCGTCCTACACGGGGTCGGGCAGTGGGCTGCCTCTTCCACCTGGGTTTTGCTCATTCTTTGTCTCCTGTCTTGTGCCAGCCTCCCACGTGAGGCTGGAGACTCGGTCAACGAAGGCACCCTTCCAGATTCTCTCATATCCCTTCCCCGCTGATGGACAGAAGTACCGGGAGAAACGTGGGCTAATAAGCAAAGCACCGAAGACGGTATCTGCCACTTCGTGTGCGCTCTCTGAACGCTGGCTCTCATTGCTCCGGGCAGCGTTTGCAAGGAGTCCTGTCACTAGTTGCATTAGTAGCAGGAATAGGTTAGTAATACCAGTACTAGTAATAGCAGTAACGTATTAGTAGTATGACTAACAGAGACCACTTGAGAACCGCATTTTAAGAAATGTCATTCGACGGGGCGCCTGGGTGGCTCAGTGGGTTAAGCCTCTGCTTTTGGCTCGGGTCATGATCCCGGGGTCCTGGGATCGAGCCCCACTTCGGGCTCTCTGCTCCGTGGAGAGCCTATGTCCTCCTCTCTCTCCCTGGCTGCCTCTCTTGCCTACTTGTGGTCTCTGTCTGTCAAATAAAATCTTAAAAAAAAAAAAAAAAGAAATGTCATTCAAGGTCAATGAAGACAGCTGACTCTGGGTGTCAAACATGTGTCATCTCAACACGTTTCTGACTGTTACAATAATGAGGAGGATGGCAGCTGCCATTTAATACATATTTTTTTTTAAGACGTATTTTTTATGAGCCAGGCACTGAGCTCAGTGTTTCACCGAATTATCTTGTTTACTGCTTGTGGCCATCGTACCTTTGCCATTTTCCCAGCGAGAAAACCGAGGCCCAGAAAGAGAAGCTGGCCCGCTGTACTGCTGGAAGGCAGCAGAGAGTACACCTCCCAGGGGACCCGAGAGGCTCCTGGAATCTTTCTCTTCTTGGGTGGGGTCTGAAACCCCAGGGGTGGACTTCTAAGGGACTGAGGGCACCTGTGACGGCTGGTGCCTTGGCTGGCTCCATCGCTTCCAAATTCTGCTCACACAATTGCTGGAAACTTCCTTGACTAGCTTGACACATGGAACGGAGCAGCCAAGAGCTGGGCCAGACACACGCCATCTTCCACCAGGATCCTACTGGGACGAGGGTTTTGTCCTCGGAGCAGGCCCCAGAACCTCAGTAGAACTAGCATTCTGGGAACTGTGTCCTCAGATGACTATCAAACCAGCACTTTGGGGCCCCTGGTCCTGTCTTGGGGGGCAGAACCACAGACTAGACTGCTCCAGGCTGGGGCATTGGGGTGCATCTTGGTAGGAAAGCCTCTCCTCCTAGCATCAAGGCAAGCAGAGCTGGCAGGGCTGCTCGGCGCCTTCTGCTCCTCTCACTCCTAGAGGGGTCCGGGTGCTGAGTGCGGAAGGCTGGGTTGAGGGCAAAGAAAATCCAGCCAACCCCAGGAAGCCCCATGGCCAGAGGACAGGGCCAGGACCCACCAGGCCGCAACTGAGCCCTCTCCTTATCACGGTCCCGGCTCCCCCCGCAGCTTCGTCCTGCTACCCGATTCCTTGCTCTCTGCCACACTGCTCCTGTCTGTCTCTGCTAGGGTCCATGCTCTCCCCTGCTTTGCAGTCTTCGCATGCTGTTCCCTCTGCCTGGTACAAGTGATCCCGTTAATGATCATAGTAGCTCCTATCCGGCATTTACTGTGTTCCAGGTACTGTTCTAGAATGTTAGGAATGTGAACTCATTTAGACCTTGCACCTTACAAGGGACCGTGAGGACTGTGTGTCAGTCTGCAGAACCGAGCTTTGGAGGAACCTACCGGCAAGGGCTCTACAGTCACTAAGCGGGAAGTCTGATCGGAAAGGCACGTGTTTGAAGAGCAGGGCCCTCCTCAGACAGGGCTCTGGCAGGCTAGGAAGTCATGACACCAGGTACTTCCAGGCTCTGTCTCCATCAGACTCCGGCTTAGCCCCCATGTTCCTCCTGGCTTAGTATCCTGGGCAGCGGCAGCCCCCAAGCCTCCGGAGTGTGCTTCCCTCCACCAAGGGGTGCCGGGCAGGGCCGGGGAGAGGGAAGAGGCCAGGACTCCAGCAAACACGCCGGTCCATGGACAAGGGGCCTGCTGTCGTTCCTAGATTCCCAGCGAGTCCTCAAAGGCCTGGTATCTCTGCTGCTGCCACCATCAGATCAGATACACCGGGGAATGCCACCTGCTGAGACGGGGCCCTCCAGCACCTGAGGTTTTGAAGCAGAAAATTGGTTCACCTTCTGTGTGTGTCAGCCCCCTCTGCCCCTCGAACTGTCTGTCTCCTTTCCAGCAATTTGCTGGCAAGCTGGCAGACCTCCCGCCACTCCTATATGTCCGTGCCACCTTCCTGCCCGCTTCCCAGACGCCTCGTCCCCATGAGGATGACAGCCATGGAGGCATCTCCACCCAGGATGCTCTTGCAGTGAGCTCGTCCCTCTGCCTCCAGGCACGACTAGCAAGGGCCGCACTTAGCCAGATGGCTGTCCATTCTCCTCCAGACTGGGGGAAGGAGGCCCCCCCATCTCCATGGGCAACCCTGGATCTCTGACAGCAAGTTCTTTCACTTCTCAAGCGTGGGCTCAGGCGATGACATGCCCTGCAGGGCGGCAGCTGTGACCGCTCCCGTGTGTGAGACCCTGCCTCGTGTCTCGACGGTGCTGCGAGGCGGAGCTGCTAGCAGGAGAGGGGCCCCGGGAGGGTGCAGGGAGTCCCCGCCTGTGAGGCTCTGCCAGGGTGACAAGGGACGGGTGCTGGGAACAGACAGGCAGGTAGGGGGCCAGGATGGCCCTGGGGGACCCACTCAGGTGTCTTGAGAGTTTGAGGACCAGGGCTAAGCATCTGGGCACGGCAAAGGGCAAGGGCTGTGAGGTCGGAGAGACCTGGTTCAAATCCCTGCCCGGCCACTTAGCAGCTGGGTGCCCCCTCCAGCCTTGAGCCCTTGTTTGTAAAATGGAGGTCATTCCAGCACCTACCTTGCTGATCCGTGGGGCACAAAAGAAATACAAGTAGGCGGAAAGGCCTTTTCTAAGGAAGAGCTGGCTACCTTCTATGCGTTATCTCACTTCGTCCTCCCCGCTTTCCAGGTGAGGAGTCTGGAGCATGGAGGGGCCCGCGTGGGAGGCTGGACCAGAGTCAAGGCCTCACCCCAAAGCCTGGACTCCAGTGCCCGACTATCCCTCGCAAAGCCGCCCCCCTACCCGCCGCCGCAGGTCCTCCTGTTTCTGTCGCTCCCTCCCCTCAGCACTCCCCTCCCGCACCCAGAGCAGGAGGCTGGGGGGGGGGGGAGACGGCCCCCTACAGGGAGAGTCTAAAGCCCAGGGCAGAGGCAGCACGTGACTTAGCAGGGAGGCCCTGAGGAGCTTCACACAGAGGGAGGAACGCCTGTCCCACCCTTTAGTAGCAGGGATGGGGTCACAGAGTGCCCCGTGGGAAGGAGGAAGGGCCATTTCCTCCAAGCAGAAATCTCTGAGCAGAGACGTGAATGGCACCATCAAATGTTACCCTGTGGCCAAACCCAAGCCACCACACTGGGCTCCTCAGCCCCTGTGAGCAAGGCAGTGGAAGGCCCCCATATCCCCACACACCTCGAAGACCACAGGCCCCGAGCCACCCAGTCCCTGAACCAGGGGCCTGTGGGACCCCATTCGGCCATCATATCAGAAATCAGAGGCTCTGGATTCTGGCTGCGTGGACTTGGCCCCCACACTCCTCGTGTGGGACAGAGGCAGGAACTTCAAGAGCCAATGAAGTGGGGGTGCAGGGGATGGAAAGAGACAGACAGCCCTCCCCAGACTCACAAAAGCAAAGCCCTGTTGCCCTAGAGCCAATTCTGGCCATTAGTGTGCACGGAGAGGAGGTTTCCCCAGAGCTCTGGCGAGGACGCCAGCATGGTGGTGCTTTGAGGAGACCTGTGGTGTTGCCTGCCATGGAACGTGAGCTTGGTGGCCCCCAGGAAGGGGCAGCCAGGCTCGCTGGGGCCTGCCCCATCCGACGGAGACCAAGCATGGCAGGATCCAAGCAGCCAGGAGCCAGGCCACCACACAGCTGTCAGGCTGTCTGCCAGGCTGGGTATTTTTAGGGTGTCCTCCTTTTCGTGCCCAAATCTGAAATGTCTGGATACTTTTTTCCTAATGGTGGTTCCAATTCCCCATGTATCTAATACTCATTTGAATGATTCATGGAAAAATGCCTTAGCTACCAATTCTTTTGTGCCACAGACAGTGTGGATTTTAAATAATGAGATATCTACACACACACACACACACACACACACACACGTATAGTAGCTGAGCTACTACAATTGCGTCGAGACAACAACCAGGTCATGCAGAAACTCTGTGGCTGTGCGTTAGAGCACTGGGGGCGGGGAGTTCTCCCAGGAGGAAAGCCAGAGGGCAGCCACAGAGACAGCCAAGGGGTTCTGGGCGCCACGGCTGCAGAGGAGCCCCTCCCTGGCCTGCCCCATGGCCAATGGCCATGGTCACCACCAGAGGGCCAAGAGGCCTAGGCCACAGCAGTGGACCCAAAGAAGGCTTCTCATCTTCTTCCAGCCACCTTTGCTTGGGTGATAGGGCATCATCTAGCCCCCTGGGGACCTCACCAAACAACCAGCGAGTCCCCCTCTACCCCTCACATGTTTTCCTTGCCCTTTCTCCCTCCCAGCCCACTCTGGAAACCACAACAATTTCTGCACAAAGCAGAAACAGCTGTGGGTTAGGGCCTCTGCTCCGGTTCCCCCTTCCTGCCAGTGCTTCCTTCAGGAAGCCTCCACCCGCTGCCTTCTTGCTTGGGGTCAGGCCTGGAGTGACTTACCTGGGCCCTGCATTCACCGTCCATCCCCAAGACAGCGACAATCTAATAACGACACTGGTCATAATCACAGCAGCAGTAGCCTTTACTGGGAGCCTACTACGTGTGTGTCCCTGGGCCACTGCCGCTTCATGCCTCCTGTCACACACACAGTCGTTCGTGTATAGTGGTTGTGAGCAGAGCCTCTGTGGCCTTGGCAAGTCACCAAACCTCTCTGCCTCCACTTCATCATCTGTCCAGTGGGGCCGTGAAGCCCATGCATTTCCTACGGGCACACTCATGAGAACATAGCTATCAAGCACTCAGCACAGTGCCCAGCACCTCGTAAGTGCTCGGGAAATGTTGATTGTCACAATTCAACCCTTATAATGGCTTCACTGCCACCATTTATAGCAGAGGAGGCTGAAGCTCAGGGAGGCCTGAAACCTTGCACAAAGTTCTCAGGGTCCATGAATGCTGTTCAGGCCTAACCTGGGCCACTGCATTCCCAGCCTGCAATGTTGGCCATAGATCCACAGGATGTCCCCTATTTTCACGATGGCTGTTTTGAATGACCTGGGACGCATCACACCTTTGTTTTCTGTGACTGTGGGGGCACCAGAGAAGTGGGCCTGGCTGTGGAGCAGGTGTGAGGACCCCAAAGTTGATGAGATCCAACGCCTCGCCAAGGCAGCAGCCAGATGGGCTGAGGTCTTCTTCCTCCTCCATGTGGCACAGAGAGCCCCACTACCTGGGCTCTCTCCCTCTCTAGGGACTGCTGAGTGGGGGAATGCGTGCCGACCATGCTTTCTCGGCCAAGGGCAAGTCTTTCCTGGGACCTTTAAGCACCCTCTTGACCCCCTGGACAGATCCTGCCAGGTAGCCATCTGACCCACCAGGCGAGGCCTATGCCAGCACATATGCTGTTATGGGTGAATCAGAAAAAAGCATCCTCTCCAGGAAGACAAATTTTACAAGCCAGCCCTGTGAGTAAGACTAGACAAGGCAACTAGACAAGGCAACCTGGTCTTTAGGCTGACATGACTCTGTGTTTCTCCTACTCGTGCCCCTCACTGGGTCCCCTTGTGCAGTGCAAAACCTTCACATCTGGGCTTCACAGCCCTATTCCCAGCCGGGAAGAGAGAGCAGCAGGCCTGAGTCCCTCGATCTTCAACCACAAACCTGCCAGAGGTACGATGCTCTCATCTGTGACAGGAGTGGCTGGGGCAGAGCAAGCCTTAGGTCCCTACCAACAGTGGGAACATTGGCCTCATCCTTATCACAGGGCTGCCATTGACGGTGGGGGGGGGGGGGGGGGGGTGTTCCCCGCCAGACGCTGTCCTGAGTGCTTCTCCTCAGAGCCCTCAGTCACCCACTAGCACCTTTCCAGGCAGCTGTGAATACGTGTGTTTATAAAGGGGCGCCTGAATGCCAGCGAGCCCAGGAAGCGAGTGTTAGAGCAGAAACACCCCAGACACAAGCCAAAATCCATTCTGAGCCTGGACGACCCCAGGCCGCCCCCACCTGGGGTGAAGAGCATGACTGCAGGCCAGGGCCGGGCCATGAGGGCCGCAGTCCACCCATGGAGCAGCTCCAGTGGGACCCTTACCGTTCGTTGTTCAGGGCCATCCTCGGGGGGTCCAGGTTGGGGTTCTCCATGGACTCCATCTGTGGACAGCGTAGGAAGTAGTAGAGCGTGTGGAGGGCGTCGGGGGACCAGGTGATGGGCTGAGGCGGCTGGCGGGCCTGGCGGGCAGGGCTGGAGCCCGGGCAGAGCGGCCGGCGGCCCTGCATGTGGTGCATGGCGCGGGACACCAGGTCACCTGCAGGGAGGGGGGCAGGGGTGGGGGGAGAGAAAAGAAGTCTGAGGTCACAACCTCCATGCTTCCAAGACTCCTCACGGCTGCAGAGAAGCGGCTCCCCGAAAGCAGTGCGTAATTACTGTTTACCCCGGAGCCGGCAGGCGGAGGTGGGAACTGTCACCTAGACTCGCAAGAGCCATTTCGGTTTCCTTTCCCTGCCAGTCTCGCCCGAACCCCCGAGCCCCAGACTTGGCAGGGCCGGTCTGCTTCAGAGCTTATGCTAATGTGGTTTCTCTTTCGTCATCCTCCTCTCTACACCACCCTGTGGGCCTTTCCCCAGCTCTTAGACGGAGGGAGTCCTGGCCTCTGACACGCAGCGCCCCGGGGCGCGGTGGCCCTCCCCGTGCCATCCTGCACCAAGGCCAGGTTCTTCCGAGGGACAGGGCCCTCCATCTCCAACACATCAGGTCAGGTGACAGCGACCACTGGCCCCGAGGGCTCACCGTGTGCCGAGTGTGCAGTTTCCCAGAATCGGGCTTCCATTCGATCCTTTTATAATCGTTAACACTGGGGCCCAGTATTATCCCCATTTTACAGGTGAAGAAATGGAGGCTTATCTGGAAAACAAATCCTTAAGTGACTCCCTACATTTCCCTGGTCACAGGGAGGCCACTGTGCAAAGAGCTTAACCAGCCGAAGTCCTGTGCCTAGTAAATGGTAGGGTCTAGATTTGTAGCAGGCCTCTTTGACTCCAAAGTCCATGAACTGAACTGTGGCCCAGGCCTGACCCACTAACGTCTGTGGGGTCCTCGGGTCCCCATATCCTGCACAGGGTTACTGCTCAAGTCAAGTCTTTTGAATATCCTAGCGGCCTGAGACAGGAAACATCCCATCATTGTGTGAGGCCACAATGCTAAGACAGGATGGGCCACACAGCCCCCTGCACCTACGGGCCTGCCCCCTTCCATTCTCCTCAAGCCTGAGAACTGAGGGGGGCCTTGCCCGGGGACCAGCTCCCCCCCAACCTGTGGCAGTTCCTTAGAGATGGCCCCTTCCAGAGAAAGCCTCTAGACAAGGCTGGCCCTAAGTCGAGAGAAACGAGCAGTTTTTCCTCTGGTGAAGGGCATTTGGGGAGTGGCAGAACCAGCTCATTTATTCAATTAACCTTTGTGATTCGGCTCCGTGAGTCTGGTTCTCTGCTCCATGGAGCCCCCAGCACCCAGCACGGGGTCTGCTGCCTGACGAGCGTCCCCCAGACATTTACAGAATCAAGAAATCTCCTCACACATTCATTTCACTTTAAAATACAACTTCCGGTGGCTCTCAACTTGAGTCCATTAGCGGCCAGGTTCTCCTAGGAGAGCCTTAGCGACAGTGTCTGGCTTCCAAGCAGGGAAAATGACACCCCTGGAATTGGAGATCTCCACTGGGATAGAGACCTCCAAGCCTCCCTCCCCTTCCTCTCTCCACACCTGACTCTGCTCGTCCCTGCGATTGTAGCCCAGCTGGGGGTACCTTGTGACTTACGGACACCTGGCTCCCATCCCCAAGATTGATTCAATTGGTCTGGGCAGGACCCAGGCATCCTCTTTTGTAGACGTTCCTACAGTGAATCTCATGTCCAGTGAGGTTATGGACTCGCCAGGTTAACGGACGAGAGCCCAGATTCCAGAGTCAGACACGCCTGGCTTCCAGTCAGGGCTCTGGTATTTCCAGCCATGGGCCTTACAGAAGTTTCTCATCAGTGCCTCCCCTTCCTCATCTGTAAAATGAGATCTACCTATCTAACCTCAGAATTGTGAGGATTCAAATAAATAATAAGTGCGAGGTACTTAACATCATGCTTGGCACAGAGTACTTGGTAAAGATGAATTCTAACACCATTATTATTGCTGTCCTAGGACTATTACACCTCTATCCTCCAGGCCGCCTGCCGCAGTGCTCTCCCTTCCAGGGTTCTTTTCCATGCAGTCAAGCCTTACCCCACATTTCCCACCACAGGCAGGACGGGAAGAGTCTGAGCCCGGAGATATCAGGTCCCACCCCACCCTTGGGCTCCCGGGTGGCAGAAACCAGAAACCGCCATCGACAATCCCCAGGCCAACCCTCCTCCCCGCAGCTAGTTGTGCGGCTAAGTTGGCTGCTATCAGCTGAAACCTGGCTTCCATTTCTCCAGGTCAAAATGGCATAACTTTTGGCAGCATCACAGGACCACAAGGAGGAGAAGTGAGAGAGTCCCCGATAGCATCATCAAAGAGAGACCTTGTGGCAACACTTCACAGGCTTGGCAAGGTAGAAGCCATTATCGTTAATTATGTTTATGATCGTTTTATTGTTCTTGCTGTAGAACCCTTTTGGCAGCACATTTCCAGCCAGAATCAAGGAATAAATGGAAGGGACCCTTAAGCATTCCCTGAAAGGAAGCCGGGTACAGAGAGAGGCCTTCCAAAGATTTGGGCCGGGGAAGGGGGGAGAGCGGGGGGCGGGAACCACAAAGGAGTCAGAATGGCCGCTGGAGAGGCAAGTCCCCAGCCTCTCGGCTCCGGGCCCAGCTGCGCCGTGGATCTCTCAGACCAAGAAGCAGATGCCCGCAGACAACTATGAGGAGGCGCCGAAAACTCACACTGCTCGGCAGACCCCCCTACGGCCAAAGCCAACCACTCGCCCTGGGTGTTCTCCCCAGGGGGCACCTTCCTCCCTACCACCTCATATCTTCTAAGCTCGAGAGATGGGAAAAATAGACTAGATCTCATCTAATCTCCACAGCCTCCTCGTGGGGGAGGTATTTCCATTTTACAAATGAGGAAACAGGCTCAGAGAAGTTAAAGGACTTGTCCCGGCTATACTAGTAAGTGAACGAGTCGGGACTCAGCCTGGGGACCCTGAATCCCAAACGCACGCTCTGGATCATGGCTCCGTGAGAGTGTGGTCTGGGCCCTGGGACAGGGCTGCAAACTGTCTGTTACTGTTTGTCGCGGGGTCACAGCAAGCTAATTTTAGAAACTGAGAGCGACCTTTAGAAGAGTCTCATGGCGATTTGAGAGTGATCTTTTGTCTCATCATTTTTTAAAGACTGGCTTGCGTATTACGTCTTTGGTTTCATGTTTCCTGACATGTGTTTTCTATTCTATTTTACAAAGGTTTCAGTCCGCAACAGGGTCAGAGCACAGAATCCGGGCCCGTCACCCCAGCTGCCTGGAGATGCTGTGGCCCGTACTGGCCTGCACTCTTGCTTTCGTGCACGTGGGCACCCAGAGCCGCTCCAGAAATGTCCTTGTACTTGAGGATCAGCTGACCCTAAGCAGGATGAAACCTAAGCCTGAAGCCCAGAAACGCCCACAAGGCTCGGGAAAGCAAGCCCGCACCGCTGGCGGATCTGGAGAGCCTCAGTGAGAGGCGCCGTGGCCTTCTTGTCTGTCCAACCCTCATTATGAGCCATCAAATAAAAACAGCAGGCAAGAGTCTGCAAGGCGACTCTGCCTTTAAGATGAGGCCTATGCCACCTGGCTCCCTTTACAAAGAAATGCTTAGTCTTGTTTATCTCATATTCCCTCCCATTTACCTTTTCACGGGGAGAAAGGGACAGAGAAAAATACAAGTGCCTACATTCTCTGTGCAGTTGGGCCCGAGACAAGAGAGAAACTTCCAGGCAGGCGGGTCCTGGCTGGGTGCAGGGAGTTAATGCATGTTAAACCCACGGTAAACTTTTCGGTACAAGGAGCTCAGTGCCAAGTATCAGCGGCCTCATTAAGTTCTTTAGTCTCAGAGAGAAAATCTCCACTACCAGCCTCCACCTCTGTCTCCTCCCTCTCTCACCAGTGGTTAGCAAAAACCCTGGTTTCAGGGTGGGGAGGTGGGGCAAGGTGGCTTGTGACCAGCCTCTTTGGTCGCCTGTGAAAAGATGCAAGAGGAATGCTTCTTCCCTTTGCCCCAAGGATCCACTGGGCCAGGATGTGGACCCATCCTAGGTGGGTTTTAGGAGGCAAAAACTGGACAATACAGAACTCATTCCTTTACACACACAAACACACACACACACGGCATCAGGTACTATTCTAGTCATGGGAATACAATACAGCAGGAATAAAACAGAGAACGTCTAGTCTCATGAAGCTGACATTCTAGTCAAGGGAGAGAGATGACAGACCATTTACAAGTGAATCTATGGTACATTATAAATGGTGACTGTCCTTTGAATGAACTAAAGTTGTAAGACCGAGGAATGAGAATGGGGGACTCATCTACACAGGGGATGCTCAGGGAAGGCCTAATAATGTATCATTTGGGCAGAGGCTTGAAGAACATGAGATGAAGGACCAACATAGTTGGATATGTGGGGGAAATGGTCACAGGCAGAGGGAAGAGCCAGTGCAAAGGCCCTGGGGAGGGAGGATCCTGGCCATGATGCCAGGGTGGCGGGAGCACCGTCCATAAGAGAGGAGGAGTAGGTGACGAAGCCAAATCATATACTGGATTTGGGGTGGATATGGTGAGGATTTGGGATTTCACTGAGTGAGCTGGGAATCCATGGGAGGATGGAGGGGACATTGAGCAGATGAGTGACTCAGTGTAATTTGTGTTGACATGGCCCTAGATTGGGCTGAGTTGAAGTGGAGGTGGCCAAAGGGGCAAACTAAAACTTGGGATTTTTGTAGAAGGTAGAACCAATAGGGGCTGAATGATGACCAGCCCTTCCCTTGAGGAAAGTTTCAGAATGGCTCTCCCTTTGCCTGGCTGTGCTTTATCATGGGCACAGAGGCTGCCATGGTAAAAGGCAAAGGACCAGACTCCAATCCTGATGTCAGCTACTGGAGATGCTGGTGTCTGGGCTGCTGGCCACATCTAGGAAGCCCACAGCCCCAGGCAAATAGAAGGGTTGCCACTTGAGACAGCCATACCCGAGCCCACTTCCTACAGGGTGCCAGGGCAGCCATGCACCAGCCCTGACTTCTGTGATGCCCCCAGGAGGCAGAGCAGGAAGTCCTGTCTTCTCATCCAGTCCTAGGATGAAGCTGCTCTGTGACCTTGAACCAGGCACTCTCTTTCCTGCTCTGGGAAGGGAGAGGAAGGAGGAGGGGAAGAAGGGTGGAGGGAAGATGCTGTGTCCCGAAGAAGCAAACAGGCTGCCATTTGCCTTTCAGAAAGCTCGAGGAAATCACAGACAGGAAGGGCTAGAGCAGAGTGAAACTGCATCTGCTTCCATACCACGAGTTTCGCCCCCCATGTGTGTCCCTGCCTACCACTGGCTAGTCTCACGGGGCTGCCAGGGAGAACTACGGAGGAGGAGTGTGCAGTCTGATTTCTTAAACCACTGGAACAATGAGCGAGAGATCGGGAGATGCATGCAATTCCCCTCCTAGCACGTTCTTTTAAGAGAAGCAGCTGCCACACAGGAACGACCCAGCCTGAGGGGTTTCCAGCTGTATTCCGCAGGGCCCTGAGGTCCCAGGGAAGGCCCGGGTGGCCCTGCCGTGGCTGTGGCACCCCAGCACAACCAACTTCAGCCAGAAGAGCTCTGCTTTGATCTCCGGTTTCTACACTGAGATTTCCGGGGGTGCTTTAAGAACAAGTAGCAGGTGTAACTGCAGAGTGCTGCGGGCCGGGGTTGGGTGGGGGGGGGAATGAATGAATGAATCAGGCCGGCTATAGCATGCTGAGCTGCATGACGATGCAAGCTCCCCCTGACCGCTGCCCTGCAGGAAGGGGGTGCAAACGCACTGCGGCATCTGAGAACCAGACTTATGTCCACGGTTATGGGCCACCCATTTGCAACCTCTGGCCTAGAAGGACCTGGCTTTCAGAGACAGCATGAAGGAGGAGGAGGCCGGAATCTAGAAGGTGAGCTCTTCTCTGACTTCTCCCTTAGAGCCAGCTAGACTGGGATGCACTGCACTTACTCAGCTCTGAGATGCTCCCCACACAGGTGGCCAGGAGGGACTGCTCCAGCGTCCGGAGCTCCAGTTGTGCATAGGCATCGGCTCGCTCGTCGTGGCCCAGGGACCCACCGTTGTAAGGACTGAAGTACGCGGGGAGGGAGAGGACACCTGTGTGGAAATGGGTAGACAGGTAAGTTCAGGAAGGAAGCAAGGGTCCACAGGCCCAGCCCTGCAGCTTCTGGTAGAGTGGGGATCAGTGTGGGAGGGGGGGAGATCAGGCAAATGTCCAAGCTGCACTTGAGGACATCTGAGTCCTACAGAAGCCAGAATGAGGAGCAGCCCACTTGGAGAGGTGGTTTCTGGGAGCTGCATGAGTAACTGGGCTGCCCGAGCTCCTGGGCCATAAAAGAATGCATTCACTCCTTCACTTCCTCGTTCACTGAATACTGAGTGTCTCCCTCGGCCCAGGGCTTGCGCGACATTCAGGATGTTGGGGTGACAAAGAGACCTGGCTTTGCCTTCATGGACCTCAGGAGCTGTGAATGTCCACTGTGCCCAGCCAAACGGTGGGACCCCCCCCACCCCGAGTCCTCTCACTGCCTCATGCTGCTCCCATTCCCACTTCTGCCAAGAAAGGGATGAGGACAAACCGCAGAGAAAGGGACGCGCTCTTCTCTGCTCTGAGAAGGGGATGCGTCCCAGGCACTGGCCAAGTCCAATTAGTGTTTTTCATTAGCACTTCAGTGCTAGAGGGACAGTGCTGTCAGAATCAATCCCAGAGGGTGACAGCCTGTAAATTTCTCCAACTCAATGTGTGGCTTCTTAGAAAGCACCAGAAAAGCAAAATCAGATCGGCTTAAAATTACATGTTGGTTCTTAAGAGCCCGTGGCCAGAGATTCCCAGCCTTTGGCAACTGCCGTTTCTTCAGTCAATGTGTCTTTGTCTGACACCCCCATGAACTCATTATTATTATTATTATTTTTTTTTTTTTTAAAGAAAAACACCCACAGGAATTTAATCGGTCACTTTTGGGAAGATCTCTTAAAATTCCTTGAGATAGCTGGAGAGCCCCTGGGATGTGGCCCGATCCAGGGTAGAATTGCCTATCCTGCACACAGAACTGTAATGAGGAAGGCGACCACCAGGGACAGAGAATGGTCGAGACAGGGCCTTGGAGGTGGGGTGTTCGGGTTCCCGATCCTGGCTCTGTCACTTAACCAGCCGAGCGATCCTGGGCCAGTGACTTTCCTTCTCTATGCCTCAGATTCCTTGTGCACTAGCTAAGGAGAAGGCAAGCACCTGGCTCAGGGTGTAGGTGTGAGGACGAACTGGGCTGTGGGGGTCCGTGCCTGCATCAGCCGCGTCTACAAGGAAGGGCTCTGTCGGGAGCTGTTGCTAGTATTTCTATGTGCCGGAAATGGAGCCTTCATCTCCATCATGAGCTTACTCTTTCTACAAGGTTGGCACTGTTGTCTCCAATTTAGATACTGGGGGACTGACGTTCAGAGAGTTTGAGTCACTGGTTCAACTTAGTGACAGAGCCAGGAGCCGAATCTGGATGTGATGGGCTCGCAAATGGGTACACGTCTCCCCCCACTTGCAAGCACACATCCAAGGAGCACCCCGCTGAGGCCATCCCAGTGCGTGGGCTGATACTGCACATTACTGCTGCCCGGTTCACCTAAGGAGGCCCCCACTGCATCCCACGGAGCAAATACACACAGCAGTCATCCTCTTTCCCAGACCCTGGCAGTGTTCTCTGACTGCTCTGCTGACAGTCTGCCCTGCTGTCCTTGCCTGGCCTCCCCCTGACCCCGCCTCCTCCATGCTGCCTCCATGCCCCTCCCACCGAATCCCATCACCCCTCCTGCGTGGCGGTGGCCCCTCCTATCACATCTGGTGCTGACATGGGAGGCAGGGCATCAAAGCACTGTTTCCAGGGGGAAGAAGGAGGAAAGCATGGTGGGGATCCCCCTGCCTCCCAGCCCTGCGCCCCGAGGCAGAAACTCTCCCTGATGGCTGAGTACCCAAACACATTAGGAAGAGCTGGCTCCGAGCATTAAAACAAGTAAAACAAAAGAGAATTTGGTCCCCCCAACACACGGACACATGCACACACACACACGCGCACACACACACGTTCCAACCCACAGCATGAACATTTGGGAGAGTTTGCACACATCCATGGGTCCTGTGCAGGCTCTGGTCCCCCTCCCTTCTTCATTATTAATCTCCAGAAACAACACTGGGGACATGTGGATCAAATTTACAGTGCTTAGGGCAAGGGAATAGGAAATTCAGCTGATTTGTCAAAGGATTCCCAGAGAGAAATATTATGTCAATGGATCCAGTAACAGGAGCCGGCAGGTCCATTAATAATAGTTCCCATTTTCCTAGTCATCGCCCACCATAGGGGCTTTCACTTAATATCGTGGCAAAAGTAATTATGAACCTATTATTAATAATAATAATGGATGGCATCATAGCTTTTGCATAGTGCCTCTTGTTGTTTTTTTTTTTTAAGATTTTTATTTATTTATTTGACAGAGAGAGATCACAGTAGACAGAGAGGCAGACAGAGATTAAGAGGGAAGCAGGCTCCCTGCTGAGCAGAGAGCCCGATGCGGGACTCGATCCCAGGACCCTGGGATCATGACCTGAGCCGAAGGCAGCGGCTTAACCCACTGAGCCACCCAGGTGCCCGTGCCTCTTGTTTTTAAGAGACGTTCAGCATTGAGCAAGGTGTTCTCCCAGTGCGAGAGGCAGGGCACTCACTGTCAGTAACGGCCACGGCCGGCTGTCACTGAGGGCTTCACGTGTGCCCGCCACTGTGATAATCCCCCAAACTGCAGGATGCACTCTGCGCCCATCTCGCAGATGGGGAAACCAAGGCCCCCAGAAGACTCGCCCAAGGTTACTGAGGGGCAGACACTGTACTGGGTCTAGAATTTCAATCTCTTGGCTCCCAAAATGCTGAAAGGAAATGATGCCCTGACTGTGGCCACCTCATCCTTTAAATGGCCCCAGGAGATTTGCAAGAAGAGGGGATCCATTCTGTGTGAGCCTGGGGTTTGACGGGAGGAAAGAGAAACTAAGACTTAGAAATGGGACTTTCCTTTTAATGGGTCCCCAGGCACCTCTTGCCAAGGATCCCTGGAGGCCTCCCGTGGAAGTCTGCAGACGGAGGCTGTCCCCTTATTCCCTCGGCTCTTTCCAGAATGCAGCTCTACAACTTGGGTTCCACATCTGGCCCTACGAAAGCCTTTTTTTATGTCAATCTGAAATTCACAGAAGCCTGTTCCTCAGCAGCTCTTGCTGGAGATGGAAAATCTTTACGTCCTCTCAACACTTTAGGTCCTTCTTTGCCCACACGCATTCCCAGCTTTATGACAGGGGCTGTCCAGCACAAGACCATTCTGGAAAAAGGGATGTCACACACCACACACACACACACACACACACGCACACACACATACACCCCAAAAGAAAAGAAAGAGCATCTCTCTCCTTTTTTCCCCATTTTTGTAAAATCCTTGGGAAAAATGGTTTATTTCCATCCGGATCAAAAAGCAAGCACGTTGGACTGTTTCCCTTGATGAGTTAATAAGGACATCCCTGATCATTCCCTGTTGTACTCTGTGAAAGTGACGGAGAAAACCCTCACGCATCACTCCCTCGTTCCTGCCATGTGCCCTACGGAGTCGGAAGCAGCAGGAAGCAGTCACCCTTTACCTCCCTCGTCTGTACAAGGAGCATCTCTCTTTAGACACTGTTCCCCTCGAATGTGCTCTGGCTGCAAGTGAAGCTCTGCGTTCCTCAATCTATACACAGAACCATCACCTGCCCTCACTCGATTTTGCTCAGTCTGGTTGCCCAACTCCCGAATCTCGGAGCTCATTCATTATCTCATTCCCCAAAGCCGCAGCCGCCTCCTCCCTTGTTCCCTCCTGAGCACAGTGCCACATTCGCCCAGTTGCACAAGGACAGCCCGTGAGTCACCCCTATCAAGCCTCCCCTCTCCTCCTCCACCCACCTGATCCATGGATCAAGGGCACGCCTCACTGCTTTGACCACCTGGGTGTCTCAGAACCCCACCACTGCCATGACCCCAGCCCAGGCCACTCCCTTCCCTCAGCAGATACTCACCTGTCTCCTCCCACCAGTTTTGTCCCATCCCTGCCATCCCTTACTCAGCTCAGTCCTCCTCCTCACTTCGGCTCAGTACTCTTCAGTGACTCCCCACCGCCCCCCAACAGGGGCAAATACCCTTCCCACAGCTAACAACGGAGCATTTTCTTTCCCTGAAATTTAGGGACCAGCCCTGTTCCACCAGTGAATGGGGGAAATCCCCGGCACCTCCCGGGAAATCGGCGGAGTCAAGAAGCCTACGAGTATCTGATCCCTGTGTCTCCAAGTGTTTTGTGAGTTTGGTCCCTTGGCTCTGCGCCAGCCCCGGGCTCCAAAAAGCAAAAGCAACACGCTTTCTACCCAAGAGATTCTCCGCCGGTGCCCAGAGAGGGCGCCACTGAGTCAGGTGGGAAAGCCACTGAGCCGAGGCTGGGAACCCGCCTCCTTGCCCCCGGTTGCCAACCAGGAATCAGCCTTGGTTTCAGTTCCCCAGGGGTGCCAGCTCCTGCAAGCAAGGGGCCAGCCTGAAGCAGATGGACAGCACACGGGCTGACAAACCAGACTTTCAGTGCTAAGGCTTTTCAGAAGCAGGGCTCAGGCCAAAGGCCAAATCCATGGGGATGTCATTCTCTTCTCTATGAAACACTGGGGGAGCGTCCTGGCTTCTCGAGTCTTCTCTGGCACCGACCCTGTGCTGGGGCTGGGCTGTGTGCTCCAGCGGTGATGTGTAGTGCTCAAAACCTTCTCCCTGCCTTCGTTCCACTACCTAACTTGCCAAGTGTCCACAGCGGGAACAAATAGACCCTGTGATTACCACTTCCCATGGTTTGATTTCCCCCACCGCCATCCTACCCCCTCCCCAGTACACACGTGCACAACTTTAAATGTAAAGAAGATGTCTTTTTTGTGAGAAAACTGGATAGATTTATGGTTCAGCTTTTCTGACCAGTCATCAAAAAACCATCAAGACTGTAATATAACCATACCCCATCCCAACTCAAGAAGCGATTACCAGCCCTCTCCCCAGACTTGTAAATGGTCTTTCCAGGACACATGACTGCAGTGCGCCCAGATCGCCGGCGATCCTGCATCTCCTGCCCCTGCCCATGACACTCCCCACCGGATCAGACCCTCCAGCAACCGGCTCAGGGAGGCTCCTTTGTGAAGGCAGCAAAGGCCACTGCCCGTCTCCTGTTTCTTTAAAATGAAAACCGGGATGCTGAGGATTACTCTTTTATTACCCGTGTGAGGAAACTTGGCAGGGTATATTCTGCTGGTTTTCTTAGGAGCTGGAAGCTTGGGTGGGGTTCAACCCATAAGCTTCTGAAAATAAAAATTATATTGCCCCACTGAATGGTTTCCAAGTTGCCTGCATAATCCAACACTTTTTACTTTTTAAAAAAGTGTTTCCATTCTCTGATCTGGAATTTTATATAGAGCACGTTTAATGCCCAGTGTTGGATATTAGTCATACTGAAACAAAGTGCTGAAAAGTTAAAGCATGACTAGTTTTCAGAGAGACCCAAATGGAGCACAAGGGCAGTCAGTTCTAGAAAAACTTCACTGAGTGGTACTTCTGACGTTCTGAGTTCAAGAAAAGGTTGGGGGTGGGTGTTGAGGCAGGGTTGTGGGGTGGGGGAGGTGGGAAGGAAATAGGAAGGAAAAACCTGGCAAACTGTCCATCGTGCATGTAAAACTGATTCATCAAGAATAATCGAAAGCTCATCTAACTCTTGGCCAGAAGCCATCTGAAGATGTGACCATAACACCATGGGGCTCAAGAGTTCAAGCGGGAGAAGAGGAGAGCCCGGGGGAGACTGGAGTGTGGTCTGAGTTTGGGAAGCAGGTTTTTTTTTTTTTTTTTTTTTTAAGATTTTATTTATTTATTTGGCAGAGAGAGAGATCCCAAGTAGGCAGAGCAGGAGGCAGAGAGAGAGAGGGAAGCAGGCTCCCTGCTGAGCAGAGAGCCCGATGTGGGGCTTGATCCCAGGACCTTGGGATCATGACCCAAGCCGAAGGCAGAGGCTTAACCCACTGAGTCACTCAGGCGCCCTGGGAAGCAGGTTTTAACCATGGGTTAATAATGAATGGAGGGGTACCTGGGTGGCTCAGTTGGTTAAACATCCGACTCTTGATTTCAACTTGGGTCATGATCGTAGGCTTATGAGACTGAGCCCCATACCAGTGCTCTGCACTGGGCACGGAGCCTGCTTGATTCTCTCTCTGCCCCTCTCCCCTCCCCCAAAAAATAATGAATAGAGATGGGCTACCCCAGATTCAGTAGTACTCTAAGCCAGGAATGGGATGAACCCCAGCATTTGAACCCACACAAAGGCCCCAGCAGGGGTCTTATTACTAGTGCCAGGTAGCTAATCCTATTACCAGTACCACTAGGGACATGGAAGTTAGATGGCCGGGTCACGAGGCTAAGGTCACAAAGCTAGAAAATGGCAGCAGTGGGATTCAGAGCCTGTCCGACACTGGAATCCACACGGCACCCCCTCCCATGTGGGGCTCTCCCCATTCAAGCCCAGGGACAGACACTTGCTTCTGTGCACACTGCTCCCGTTAGCAGTGTGCTTTCCCTTCTTTAGGGTCAGGAAATTAAAACCCAACAGTGGTGCTCTGGTTCGCACCTGACTCTGGCTAAGTTATCGGAACACCAATGGCTAAAGACAGTCATCCGGTTCGGTCAGGAGCAGTGGACTAAGAGCTCACTGTGGAACAGTGAAACAATAATGCACATGTATGACCGCCCGGGAGCCAGGGGCCAGAGAAGCCAGGGCAAGATCAAAGGCTGCTCAAATACAACGTGCTCATTGCCAGCATCCCCATTTCTCTTTAAAAAGATGATTAAAAAGAAAATGGGGAAAGGCAAAGCTCACCATGAATTCTGGGTTGGAATTCAGCTCCCTCTGGAACCCGTGACCTTCTTCTGCTGGCAGAGGATCTGCTTGGGGCACTGGCCTTGGGGCTGCCTCCTTCCCCTCCAGCTGGCAGCAGCACTTCTGACCTCAGGGCTGACTCACCCAATCTCAGGGGACTCCAAAGGGGGCCATCATAAAACAATGACAGCCCGACAAAGTAAGGTGGGGGGTAACCCCGGAATCGCCCTGAGGAATGCTGGCTCCCTGGCATCCTGGCTGCTTGTTTCATTAAGTTACTGATCAGTTCTGTCCTAGACCTGGAGGATGAGTGTTGGGAGCCTTGTAAAAGAACAAACTAGTAGAGATCACGGATTGCTGCTTAATTTGGGGGGAGTAAAAAACCTCATAAAATACAGTCTTTTCATTGCCATTTCTCCTCTCTGCAAGAGAGTGAAATTAAAGCCAGAGTAACCAAGCAGATCAATTTCAGGAAATTAAACCTAAAGGTGAACTCTGGAAAAACCAGCAATAGTCACAACATTGGGCAGTATGGGGCAGAAAACTCACAATGACCTACTGAGCTTTTTCCCCTGGAAAAACATCTCCGTGGTGTTTAGAGTACTTTTTAAGAGATTCTGGGTGGCCTCTCTGCAAAGCATTGATGTAACACATCAAGAACTTGAGTGACCAGGAAGCATGAATCTTGGAACTGCTGCTTCTTTAAAAAAGAAGCCGTCACATGATCGTGGTCCTTTGTCAAACGCTGTCCTTGACCCACACTGGGTGAGCACATGAATTCCTGTTAGCCAAGGCCAACAGAGAGCTACTTTTGTATAAAGGCAACACATTCAATATGTCTGGGTGGGTACACACAGTCATCACCCGAAAATAATTGGCTTTTTCCCCCTATCAGGGCACACGGCCACCCAGGCAAGAGTGGTTCTCTCTATATTCTCTTTAAAAATGTTTTGAATTACCATGCTTTCTAATTTTTTTTTTTTACAATGCATAGGATTTATTAGCATAGTAAAATGTGATTGTTATAAGGGAAATGGGGAGCGGGGAGAGAGAGAGAGCCTTAGAAAATGAGGAAGGTGACCAGTGCTTCTTCTGAGCAAAGGAATAGCCATAACTTCAAATATGGCAGAAAATGTTATTGGAAATTAAATATTTATATAAGAAAACAAGCAAACGTTAAAAAGAAAAGTAATCTAGTTACCTGTAAAGAGCCCAGAATGGAGGTCATCAATCATAAAAGATAGTTGCTGATTTTTTTTTAAGACTTTATTTATTTGAGAGAGAGAGGTAGTGCACACGAGCAGGGGGTGGGGCAGAGGGAGACGGAGAGGGAGAAGTAGGCTTCCCGCTGAGCAGGAAGCCCAATGAAAGCTCGACCTGAGGACCCTGGGATCATGACCTGAGCTGAAGGCACACACTTAACTGATCGAGCCACCCAGGCTTCCCTAGATAGTTATTTCTGCATGGGAGAATTTAAGATGAATTCTTTTTTCTATTAATCTTCATACTTTTTTCCTACTGATTAAATAAATAATGACCACATGTATTTTAATAAAAACAAAACCATTATTATAACCACTGTGAACTCATGGAACTAAAAAAAAAAGGCAAATAAAAGGAAAACCTAGTTGTTTTATAGAATTATTACTACCAAAAAAAAAAAAAAAAAAGGTAAGAAGGAAGGATATTCCTTTTGGAAGAAATCCAGGCAGAAACCATTCTACATTGTTAACAAGGAAGCTACGATTTTGTCTGCATGCCTCATTCTAAGAATCTGCCCTCTGAGAGCCAGCGCCTTCGCCTGGCCAGGTGGTGGGGACTCTGGGTGGCTCAGGGGCTGTGTCACCATTTGGACTCATGGGGCATCCTAATAACCTGTCCCAGCTGTGTACCCACTGCACTGAGCCTGTGTGATCATGATGCAGCCCTCACGGTGGCCCAGACCTCCTGCTCCCACCATGATGGGTGCAGGCTGCAGTGTGCTGGTAACCAAGGACAGGGACAGCCAGGAAAATCTTCACACCATGTGACCAGAATCACCAATTGAGAAAAGGAGCCTGGCGCTGCCAGCACCGGTGTGGGGGGCAACCAGGGGTGGGAGAGGAGGAAAAGCTTGGGCCAGGTCCGGTTCCTGAGCCACATCTCCTGCTAGGGAGCAATGCTGCCAGGAGGAAAGAGAGGGGAGCAGACAAGTCTTCAAGTGTCAGCCCAGAGGGGAGGAGAGGGATAAACAAGCCAAGCACCTAAAACACACACACGAGTCACCCCTTGGGGGGGTTAAAAAAGAGGCAACTATCACAAGGTCCAGGGCAGATGACCAAGGCATTTATTAACAGATCATGAGTCCATTAGTCAGAAATTTACTGCGCTAGAGCTCTTCTAACGAGTATAACCTGCTTTAGTCGGCTTGGGTCCCATTCCAAAGGCTTTTGACTATTAAACTCTCTAGATGATTTAATAGCATGAATCAGAGAGAAGAGGATTTAAAATCCAACTCTGAATCTTATTAGCTGTGTGACCTTGGACCAGTTACTTAACATTTCTGAGCCTCAATGTGCTCATCTGTGTAAAAGGCTGGATAGCTCCTAGTTCACAGGATTGAGGATTAAAAGAGGTTAAGCGAGCATTTAGCAAAATGCCTGCCACATATAAGTGTGTAGTAAATCGGAATATTCTTATAAATGGCTTCATTGATTCAGAGGCCGATGGCTTTGGAATAAAACCATCAGATACCATAGTAAAGTACCACCATTAGGAGGTCCCATTCTTTTTCTTTTTTTTTTTTTTTTTTAAAGATTTTATTTACTTATTTGAGAGAGAGCATGAGCGAGGAGAAAGTCAGAGGAAGAAGCAGACTCCCCGTGGAGCTGGGAGCCCGATGCGGGACTCGATCCCGGGACTCCGGGATCATGACCTGAGCCGAAGGCAGTCGTCCAACCAACTGAGCCACCCAGGCGTCCCTCCCATTATTTTTCTAAAGACCACAGTGGTCTATGTGGATAAAAAATCATGCTTTACTCACAAAAGATGGGTTATTTATTCTGCATTCGTTCACTCACTCATTTATTCACTCACTCAATAGCTATTTATCGATGACCTAATCATGTGCCAGAAGTAGCTATGCTCTGGGGATAGAAAAGTGAACAGAGAAGGTCCCTATCCTTGATGTTTGCAGTCTAGGGAAGGAGGGCAGATGGTATACCTACCAACCAAGTTAATATTGTGTGGAAAGGGCTACAGTCAGCACAATAAGCCCAGAGGAGGGGTGTCCAAGCCAGACCATCCAGGGCTAGTAGTCAAGGAAGGCTTCCTGGAGGAAGGGATATCTCAGTACATGCCAGTCTGATGAAGGGCTTGGATGGGTCTTCCAAGGAGAAGAAAAGCCTATTTAGGGTCTGGGGCAGGGGTAGGTTGAGGAGACGCCTGATGGATGGGACTGGTCATGAAGTTGTGTTTGTAGAGCAAGGACATTGTCTGTACTAAGTTTGTGTTTATTTACAGCAGCCTGGGGCGGGGGGTGGCTAACAGAGATGCCCTCTCTCCACCCACCCCTGGAGCCAGTACTAATCCAAGGGTTTGCAAACTAAACAGTCAGAGAGTAAATATTTTGGGCTACGCAGGTCTAGGTCGCAACTGCTCAACACGGCCTGTGTACTGCGCACATACTCCGTGCAAACAAATGTGCGTGGCCGTGTTCCACGTATGAAACTATAAACACGGATTGCATGTCATATCATCTTCAAGTGTCATGACATAGTCTTCTCTTAATGAACTTTTCCCAACCATTTAAAAATGTAAAACTCATTCTGAGCTTATGGACCCTCCGGAAACGGGTCAGGTGGGATGTGGCTCTGAGCCCAGGCCTGGGGACGCCTGTAGAGAGACGCCTGGAGGGACCTGGAGGGGGAGGGCTGAGCATGGGCAGAATGTGACTGGCCTCGGGGGAGGGGCCTTGGGGGTGGGAGGGCACCACGCGCAAGAGTCCAAAGGGCTGTGGCTCTGTCCTGAGGGCAATGTGGACCCACTGAAGAGGTTCAGGCTGTTGAGTGAGGCGGTCATCCGCACATTTCGACAGAGAAATCAGGCAGTGCCGTGTGAATGGCCAGGAGGGAGCCCTGGACCAGAACCCTCAGCAGGCTGACAGCAACACCTTCTCGGCGACGGGACTTCTCAGTCCCAGACCCAGCCCGATCGCTGCCCAGGCTCTCACCACGACAAAGCCGCGCATCTCTTTCAGCTTCTGTGTTAAGCACTTTGACATCAAAGACAGATGTAGCAGATGGTACTTTTTGGAACTAGAATTCAGCAAGGTACCATTTTTAAGGCCAAATAAGTGAAAACTGTATTTAACGACCTTTAAAATTGGTGATGTTCCTAGGTCAACCTGAAGCAGTCGGCAAGTTTCAATCTATTAGGCGCAAAAAAGTAACTCGCAAAGAATGGGAGAGTTTTTACAAGACGTGCCTTGAAATCTGGATCCGAACAAAGGTACCCCAATGCTGGTGCGTTGGGGACACCAGGGCCCAGAGGCCGCGGTGCCGCCTTTATTACTCATACAGAGCACACACACATACACCCCACACCCCCCACACACGTGGAGAAACAGCTGCCTACAAGCAGCTAAATCCTGGAACAGAGAACACATTCTCTAAGGCCCTGGGACCCTCTGTGTCAAGGTTAACCGATGGCTTCAAATTTGAAATAAATATCTGAGCAGGCTATGGCAATTTTAGCACGGTGCTATTCCCATGATTCATTCACTTATGCAAATATCCCTCGTGTGCCCATTAATTACCCTGAGCTTGGCACTAGGAATATTGAGGTAAATAGACTCAGGATCTTGCTCTAGAGGAGAGGAAAAACATGTACACAAATAATTAAAAGGCAGTAGGATACATGTAGGGGGAGGGGAGGTCTGGAGTCCATAACAGAAGTTTGGACTGAGTCTGGAGACAGGGTTTTTGCTATGTGCTGTCATGAACTAAGGAGGAAAAATAACAGGATGTTACAGAAAGCCCCCACTTACTCCAAGACCCCAAAGGAATTTTACAGACTTTATGAGAAGCAAAGATCCCTTGGTCGACCCATGGCTGAGCAGCCTCATGCAATACCAGAGTGGGCTGAAGGAGGAGGTACAGGGAAGGAAGCTCATCTCTAGCAAGAAGGTCTCCACAGAGTTGCTCATTTCTGGGCTTAGGACGTCCAAACCTCCCTTGGTCACTCCCAGGATCTTGAAAGACACCATGATCTCTCCCTACTAAGATGTATGAAAACAGTCACCGGATGCTGGAAACCGTACCAACGCTCTCAGTGACCTGCCTGCTGCCGTTCCTTCTTTCTAGCAGAATGCCGGAACTATTCTGTCCGGAACAGTCACCTACTCTGAGCCCCAGGGGATGCTTCCTTGGCCTCCCTATAGCCGTGCAACACGGTTTCATGGAACATAAACTCAAGACTTCAGGGGTTCTGGAAGAAGTTACTTTTCCCAACCTAAGGGGACAGGCCACCCAGCTGGCAGAACTTCTGCTTTTCTGCCAACCTCCAATGTGACACACAATCCAAAGAAGGTGCAGCGGCAGCCACTGTGCAATCACGAGGCCGGCCGCCTGTGGAGAACTGTCCAGGGCCCATGGTCCTGCAGTGGTGGGGGAGGGGCTGCAGGAAGGGACAGGAGCAAGATGAGAACCAACGCACTCAGGATGGCAGAGCAGAAAGTTCCAAGAGCCTCGGTCTGCAACAGCCTCACCTACCAGCTAACTACCAGCAGGAACAGCCAGTCTTTGAATATTTCACCGGCTGCAGTAACAAAGTTGTACAGACTGGGTGGCTTACAGAAAGTTGTTTTCTCACAACCAGGGAGGCTGGAAGTACAAGACCAGGTGCTGGCATGGCCGTTTTCTCCTGAGGCCTCCTTCCTGGCTCATATGCGACTGTGCTTTCCCTGTGCTCTGTGTCCTAATCTCTGCTTACACGCACTCCAATCACACTGGATGAGGACCCAGTCATATGGCCTCATTTTACCATCCTTACCTGCCCACAAAGGCTTTATTTCCAAGTACAGTGACATGCTGAGGTACCGGGGGTTAGGACTTCAACATACGAATTTTGGGGGGACACAATTCAGACTCTAAAAGTCGGGTTTCCTGTGACATGAATCACTATGAAGTGATTTCTCTAATACAAAGGTGATTCCTGTAAATCACGTTTCCAAAACTATTTTTATGCCATAGAACTCCTGTCCAAATGAAATCATGTGGAGAGTCCTATAATAAAGCTCTCTCCCCATTCCCAGGGCCCCCACATCTCCATGAAGGGCGGATTTCTGCTCAAAGCCCACCATCCATTCTGGCTGACTCTGGTAATGCCCCTCAGACCCCACCAAGAACAGCGCGGTTCTAGTCCACAACGCCGAGCTCCCTAAGGGCTTAGGGGGGCAACAGCAACTCCAGCCCTCACTTAGACCCCATCAGAAGCTTTGTGGCCGACCTTCCCGGCAGACCATTCAGCCACTACGAGGTGAGTATCTGTGCAAAGCCATTCACAGTTCAAGTTCAAAAAGGCAGGTAAGCAAAAAGAGAAAATAAAAATCGTGGTAACTTTACCACCTGGAGATAATCACCACTGACATTACGGTTTTATATTCTTCAGGCTTTTGAACGAGAACCTATGCTTTGAGTGTACATCTATATATATTTTTTTAAAGATTCTATTTATTTATTTGACAGACAGAGATCACAAGTAGGCAGAGAGGCAGGCAGAGAGAGGGGTAGGGAAGCAGGCTCCCTGCCGAGCAGAGAGCCCGATGCGGGGCTCGATCCCAGGACCCTGGGATCATGACCTGAGCCGAAGGCAGAGGCTTTAACCCACTGAGCCACCCAAGCGCCCTACATCTATATTTTAAATAAACCGTTAGAAATTAATTTTTGAGAGAGAGAGAGATCCCACATGCACGTAGCAGGGAGGGGCAGAGGGAGAGAGAATCGCGAGCAGACTCCCCACTGGCCATGGAGCCTGACTCGGGGCTCAATCCCACGACCCCAAGATCACAAGCTGAGCTGACAGCAAGAGTCAGACCCTTAACCAACTGCACCACCCAAGTGCCCCCATACTTTTAATTTTTTTAAAATGAACCCTACTGTATAGTTTAATAACCTCCTTTTTCACTTACTATTTCATGGACATTGTCCGTGGCCCCAAAGAATGTTTCTAATCATCGTTTTCAATGGCGGCAGCCCACGCCATTCTGGAGGCTCACAGCATTTACTGCTGTTATTTGGGGTGAGTCAGGAGGGACCCCTCGAATAGGACTTCACAGTGAGCTGTGTCTCCCAAGTCTCTTCAAACCCGGTGCTCCAGTGCCTCTTACAAGAAGAGCCCCCCACGTGCGGGCTCCACCCGGGAGGTGAGGAACCGCCTCTCCCACGGGGGACCTGCCAGGTGACCTTATCGGGGCCGCCTCACAGACATCAGTGAACATCCTCCACCTCTTTCTTCATTTGAAAGCCAGGTCTCACCAACAGGGAATTAAAGCCCCAGAAGGTTGTGGGGTTTCCTCACACATGAGTCTTTGGATGACAGACTCCCTAACAGAGGCCTCTGAGGGCTGGCTGTGGGGCTGTGTTCCAAGGAGAAGCACGCGGGGTCTCTGGCCCCCTCTCATCTAGCCCTGGACTTGCACCCAGGTCCAGCCCAAAGGGATCCTTTTCTCCCCTGGGAAGCCCAGGACTCCCAGTGCTGTCCACACAGAACCCACATGGGAAGATCTCTTGCTAGCAAGGTCACAGGTTTCGGGGGGAAAGACAGCCTCCAGCAAGCTTCCCTGGGAAGGAGGCCTTTCCTTGGGGAGCTCCTTTGTCTGGCTGCCTTGGGCACGGCAGCGTCTCTGCCTGTCTGCAGAGCTGTATGTGACCCCGTGCACTTAAACTACAACTTTGGGCTTTGGCCGGAGTCCCTTGCTGTTTGTTTTACAAACTCCTACTTAGAGTCTCAAATTAGGCTCATTAAAACGCCAGCTCCCCATGGGGCTATAAACGTCACGCGGACAAGCGGAGAGTGAGTTTACAAGGCTGGCGTGCGATCTGCCCACCAAGAGCGCCGCGGACCCAGTGGAAATAGTGAATCGGCCTCTTTGGGCAAGACCCCTTTCCCAGGCCCTCCCGGACCGAAGCTGCTGTGGCAGCGGGCCAGAGAAGAGGCAGCTCGGGGAAGTCCTTTCGAGACAGCTGGGCTGGCTTTCTTGGATTTGAGTGGCACTGACAGAGGGGTCTGCTGCCGCCCCCAACCCCTCTGCTAACGCAGCCTTTCCTCACATCTTTGCATGGGGCGCCCCAGCCCTGTTTGTGCCGTCCCCCCACGATCACCATCACAAGCAGAGGCCACTGCCGTCACAGCCCCCCAACTCTCACTCGGGCTTGGACCAATGAGCCTTCTCCTCCCAGGGCTGTTTCTCCTGCCCCCATCCCAGCTCTGCCATCTCTGCTTCGCAGCTGCAGCCCCTGACTGGGGTCACACCCGGGGGCAGCAGGTCTAGGTGAGTGAAAGGCAGAGAAAGTGTCTCCTGCCCCCAAGCGTCGGGCTCATTCTCGAAGCAGCCACCTGTCAGCATGCCCCGAGCTCCACTGAGGCTGAATGAAGAAACGTGTCACCTCAGAGATTTTACTCTCCAACCCTCAAGCCACCCACCAGGTGGCCAAGGTGAGAAAGAATCAGCGTCTTGTAATCTCCTTGATGATGTTTCGAGAGATACTTTCTCCATCCCACGGCTTTACTAAAACACACAGAAACAACATTTCTTCTACCTTCACCCTCCACCCTGCACGTAAACCAGAACATACCCTATGTTTATGTAGCTGAGGCTGGAAGAAAACACACGGCCTCCAGCCCTACTCATGATCACCTGCGGTCCAGACTTAACGCGCTGCCATCATGTTATCTACACCAGCCCCCAGCACCCAGTACCTGCTTCTATAGTACCCCC